>JABUQX010008641.1:17500-28822 GCA_015478945.1 Trachelipus rathkii
GGTTCATACCCTGGCCCAGGTGGGCCACATCCATGCCCGCATCAAATACCCGCCATTCTCTCCTATCATGCACCTTATTCTCGCCTCTGCCAAACCACATTTCTCTCCTCCAGGACATTCGTTCACCGACTCAATCACTTTCTCTTCGGTCTCCCAGCCGGTCGGTTCCCAACCCACTCACCACTATACATCCGCTTAAGCCAACCTACTATCATTCATGCCTTTCCACCATGACAGATACAATCTTCAAATATTTCCATCTTATTCTCTTCATTTCCCCGCTTTCTTACACCACAACCGGACTCTCTATATACGTTCTATTCTCTCTTTATCAATTCTTCTCACGACCTAGCACACCCCTAAGATTGTCGCATCTGAACACATTGAACTTTAGATCTATATTCTTATTCCAGACCATAGTCCTCACTACTATTATACAATAACACAGGTAAAACATACCTCTCGATGTAAAGACCCTAGCACAGTCAAAGGCTTTAGTCCCTTTTGCTTCACAACGATTTAATGACCAGCCACTCTTCCTGCCATTCACAACTTTTTCCTACTATCACTCTGCATCGTCCGTTCCCATTTCATCCAACATATACCTCTAAATATTTAAACTCTAGACACTTGTTCCAGCTGCTCTCAACCATCTACAGTATATATAATATATATAATATCTTATATATATAATATCATATATATATATATATATATATATATATATATATATATATATATATATATATTATATATTATTGTATGTTTGTGTGTGAGAAGAATGAACGTAACAACACTTGTACCGCACGACTCAATTAACACTATCGTCGCCGGTTGGAAAGTACACTTGGTTTGCGTGGTTGGTTTTCGTTAAAGACAACCTAATACATTAAGCGGTTGTCTGAACTAAAACACTTGCGCGAGAATGACGGAGTGGTCCTGTCCGATCAACGAATTGGTAATTCATCGTGGACCTAATCTTATGCAGTAATCGAACGTCTATGAAATAATTGATTTGAATCTTATCCCTGGCCTAATGATACGTAACTTATATTTTTCTATTTACTAGCTGTGTCACACAACTGGTTCTTGTGAATGGTTCAGAGATTAACATTTACTACAGTTTAATAATATTTTTAATTTCTGAGATAATTCTTTTAATCTAAACGATTTGTCGGGAATGGAATGTAGTAGAATAGAGGAAGTATTAATACCTTACAAATTTCGGATTATGATTATTATAGGACAGGAATATCCCTGTGCATAGTTACACGCCAAATTCGAGGTTAAGAAAAAGTGTTTCTGCATACCATAAATTACAATCACAGCTACACACTCAGAAAGATATAGTCCGAAAGCTGAAATAAAAACTTGTATTTGCTAGTTGTAGGAATTTCTACCATAAGATCGATAAAACTGATTATTTATTTCATATTTTATATAAAAAAAAAGTTGGTAAAAATAAAATTATAGTAAAAACAAAAAACATAAAAACCCTTTAAAACTTTTTAAAATAAAGATTTTTTTTTTCCCAGCGGCAATATTTATACATCTACATTTTATCATATAATGTAATCAAAGTTATTGATGTATACTCTAAACGAATAATGTTGGAACGCAACTCCAAAGAGATTATTTTTATGAAAATTTCAAAAAGGTGTTATTTTCACATAACTCAAACAAGATGTTTAAGGTAATTTAAAACACGATAACTTTGAATACAGGAGATTTGCATCATAATTAATGAACTGAAGATAAGGAATCAGTCTTTTAAAGTTAAGTTGCCAATAACAAACAAGAGCAGATTTAAAATATAACAGGCCATATAACTGTACTACAGTTACAAGACTGTTTACACAAGATGCAAAATGTTTCAGCATACAATTCACGTTCGTTTTATTACGTTTTCTCAACCACAGATCACAGGGTGTCTAGTCTTTATCTTTCGTTACCTTAAGATCTAAATTAGGAGCATATGTTCACAATCATGTGGTGCATAACACAATAGTAGTTTATTGATCACAGGGGAAAACAACTGGGGATATATTTTATGCCACAATGTGGATCAGTCTATTGGTATTAGGAAAAAATAGATAATATTTTTTCAAAGAGACAAAATGAATAACACTAACATGAATGGGAAAACAAGCTGGGATGAAAGTTAGGTATGAATTGTTTTACTAATTAGAGAAGGTTTTAAAAGCAAGTTGAAGCTTTAGAGGGAGCTTGAAAACCACCGAAATCTTTTGAAATCTGTAATTACGAAACGAAATATGTTTAAAGAGTTTAAGATTATTATTTCAACTTTGAAACTCTTTTCGCCCCCTTGATTACTTACATTACGCTCTTCTCTATTAAGTGAGAGCAACTGCCCTTAAATAAATTTGTAAATGTGATGTTTGTTTTTTGAAACATTTCCGGAAAACATCGAGGATATCATGTGGTTCATCCGATTTTGGAATTTCAACAATTTCAAGCCTTTGCTTGTAGTTAATTTTGAAGAAATGAGAATGGTCGCAGTCAGAATCAAACGTAAAATTTAATAGAGAAACTCAAGCAATTGCAATCGTTTTTTCATGATGTTGTTTTTTCACAACCAGTTTTTAGAGATTCAACTTCGTGCCCTTAGATCAAGAGTCCAACTGAGGGTTCTGGCCGAGTACCGAATTTGCCGCACCGACCGCACACCAGGGTAAGCGGCCAGCACCGCACCGCACCGCAACCGGCTACCAAAACGTTAATTTTTTGTCGCACCACACCGCACCTCTGTTTCAAGTGCGCTTCAACACCACGCGACCGCACCTATAATATTTTTAAAAACTTGCACCGCACTGGTACACTAGAGTTTGGCGTTGCCTCACCGACCGCACCGCACCTGGTAAGTCACATTTGGATTATTAAGTATTTTATTCATATACCTCACTCACAACATTTCTCTACACTGAAAAGGTTTCAAAAACATACCTTCTCAATTTCCATTGGAGAGAGAGACTATCAAAGAAATGGCTTTAATGAGTGTTCGTCATTACTACACTAAATAAAAGGAGGAAGTTATCAACTCATTTTTGCTTTATGAAAGCAAGGGGAAGAATTTTTAGGGTATATAAAATAACATCTTTTATTGTATTTTGAAATTGCTATCAATGATATATTTATTTCCTTTTTATTCAAGTGAGTTATATAAATAATAGTATATATATATATACTATATATATATATATAGTATATAAATATATATATATTAGTATATATATATATATATATATATTATATATATATATATATATATATAGATCTCGAACTCCTCTCCCTCAAAATATTTCTGGCTGACGGCTCTGAATATATTTATATATATATTATATATATATATATTATATATAGGCGTATATATATATATATATATATATATATATATATATTATATATTATATTATTTATCTATATATATATTTTTTATTATTTTTTATATATAATATATAGTATATATATAGATATATATTATGTATAGTATAGTATTATAGTTATATATATATATATATATATATATATATATATATATATATATATAATATTAAATATATATATAATTATTATATCTAAAATTTATATTTTATTATTATATATATATATATATATATATATATATATATATATATATATCAGTGATGGGCGAATGTCCGGCAACTTTTGGATTCGAATCCGAATCCGAATCCGTGTGTGTGGAAATGTTCGAATCTGAATCCGAATCCGAATCCAGCACCTCCGGATTCGAATCCGAATCCGAATCCGTGTGTGTGGAAATTCTCGAATCCGAATCCGAATCCGAATCCATGTAAAAAGCTTGAATCCGAATCCGAATCCGAATCCGGATTCGAATCCGGATTCGAATCCTTCCAATGATTTTTTACAAAATTAAATACAACCAACCAAAATATGACATATTTCTTTTCAAATATTTATGGGATATATAAAAAAAATTGTTTTTTCATTTTTAATTTATTTTACTGCCTGATATACATATTTATTTCCACGTTAATTAAATAATTTCTATTAATATTATTAATATATATAATATAATATACTATATATATTATATATATTTATTTCCACGTTAATTAAATAATTTCTATATATTATTAATATTATATATATATATATATATATGGGCGTCGTCAGGGGGACGCAGGGGGGGGGGCAGCTGCCCCCCTAGAAGTGTTTATTTTTTGCGATGCAGAGAGTTTTGGAGTACAGCCCTACATCATATGGTTTCATTTCCTACGTACTAAAGGGAACAAGCTATAATATATCCAAAAGGAAGGTCAGTTTGTGTAATTTTTCTATACTCTTTTAACGTTTAGTTAAAATTGGTAGTATCGTTAATTCGCTATACTAGATCCAAGACTTCTTAATTAGGCCTCGCCAACTTTTGCATTATATATATATATATATATATATATATATATATATATATATATATATATATATATATATATATATATATATATATATATATATATATATATATATATATTATATATATATATATATATATATATATATATATAGGTGATATTTGGTTTAAAACTTCAACTATCATCGATCCATATCTCAAAAACTACAATAGCTACAGGGAAAAGGAATACATTGTTGGAATCCTGGTAAAAATTTTATTGCGGAAACTGTTAAAAAAAAAATCATATCTCCAAAACTACAATAGCTACAGCGAAAAGGAATACATTTTTGGAATCCCGGTAAAATTTTTACATAGGAAAATGAAAAAATGCCTAAAAAAATCAAATAAATAAATATTGGCTATTTTTTTTTAGGAGCAGGGACATTATATATTATATATATATATATATATATATATATATATATATATATATATATATATATATATATATATTATATATATAATAAATATATATATTAAATATATATATATTATTTGTAAAGGTATTACGGCAATGTAGGGGGCTCGAGCCGACGGGGAACACAGGGGGGGACGTTTTCCATACCCCGTAGGGGAAGGGCGGAGGAACCCCCGCGACACCCAAATACCAAAGAGCGGGGGTTCCGGAGACCCTCCCCGGATGGGGGAATTAGTCCTACCCCGTAGTTCCCCGGAAGGCCGAGAGACCCCGACTCCTGCCATCGGTGCGGTATACCCTTGGGGTATTCTTTAGTTAAAAAAAAGCAAACTTTAATAGAAAGTCTATTATTTTTAAACAAGTAAACAAAAAAAAGGTTTTTAAATAGGACTCTTTATCATATTAATATAATTATTAAAAATATTTTTTTTTTATTTTTTTTTTTTTACATTTCCTATGTAAAATTTTACCAGGATTCCAAAAATGTATTCCTTTTCGCTGTAGCTATTGTATTTTTGATTTATTGATTTTTTTTTTTTTTTTTTTTTTTTACATTCCGTCACTAAAAATGTTACCGAAGGATTTCCAACAGTGTAATTCCTTTTCGCCCTGTTATCTATTGTTAGTTTTGAGAATATGAGTTGTATTTTAACCAATATCCGATAGTATATATATTTATATTATATTTTATTATATATTATTATATAATATAGTAGTTATATGTTAGTTATATATATATATATATATCAGTAATTATTTTATATATAATATAATATATATATATATTATATAATATATATATATAATATTTATAGGCTAGCTTCAGAGGGCCACGAATCGGCATGGCTCAATCCTCTATTTGAGCTCCATGAGAAGGACTACATTGTGGAATCCTGGTATAACATTGTTAGCGAGGAACAATGTAAAAAAAAATCATATCTAAGAAAAAAAGTTTCCTTTCATGTGAAAAGGAATTCATGTTTTGAATCCTTGTAAAATTTTAGTATGGAAAATGTAAAAAAAAAAAATAAATAAAAAAAAATAATATAATTGGCCTTATTTTTGTGTTAGGGGAGCTCGAGCGGCGGGGGACAGAGTATTATATAGTTAATATATATATATATCAATATATATATATATATCATATAATATATAATATATATATACTATAAATGATTTATTTATATATATATAATATTAGGCCAGCCTCTAAAAGAGCCACAATCCATATCTCAAAAACTTCAATAGCTACAGGGAAAAGGAAATCATTGTTTTGGAAGTCCTGGTAAAATTGTAGTGAGGAAATGTACAAAAAAAAAAAATCAATATCTATGACAAAACTACAATAGCTACAGGAAAAAGGATTACATTGTTGGAACCTTGTAAAATTTTAGCTAGAAAAATGTAAAAAAATACAATAAATAAACTAAATTGGCTATTTCTTTACGGATCGACGTCTTACAAAGAGTTATATATATATATATATATATATATATATATTAATATATATATATATATATATATATGATATATATATATATATATATTATATAATATATTATATTATATATTGTTATTAGTATTTATATATATATATATAGTATTTATATATTTATATATATCGATATATATATATATTAGTGCTATACCTTTACCCGGTATATATATATATATATTGTATATTATTATATTATTATATATTATATTAGTAGTTGTTTTTAGTATATTATTTATGTATTGTAGTGTTATTTAGTATAATATTATTATGTAATGTATTAGTAATAGTTATTATTATATGTATATATAGGTTATAAGTTTTGCTATTACTATATATATGATATATATTATAGTATGATATATATAGTTATATTTATGTGTATAGTATTATATAGATTGTATATTTTTATATAATAATATATATTAGTAGTTATTTTTTTTAAAGGTATTACACGGCAATGTATGGGGGCTCGAGCCGACGGGGAACACAGGGGGGAACGTTTTCCATACCCGTAGGGGAGGGGCGGAGGAAACCCCCGCGACACCCAAATATCAAAGAGCTGGGGTTCCGGAGACCCTCCCGCGGAGGGGGAAATTAGTCCTACCCCGTAGTTTCCCGGAAGGCCGAAAGACCCCGACTCCTGCATCGGTGCGGTATACCCCTTGGGGTATTCTTGTTTATGTTAAAAAAAAAATTTAAAAATTTAGCAATCTTTTTTTATAGAAAGTCTATTTATTTTTTAACGAGGTACCGTAATAAAAGGTCTTAAATAGGCTTTCTCGTCATATTACTATAATTATTAACAATTAAATTTTTTTTTTTTTGTTTTACAATTTTTCCTAACTAAAATTTTACCAGGATTCCAAAAATGTATTCCTTTTCCCTGTAGATATTGTAGTTTTTTAGATATGTAACCTTTTCTTTTCTTACTAAAATTTTATCCGTTAGCATTTCCGCAACAATTTTTTCCTTTTCCCGGTAGCTGTTATAGTTTTTTAGATATGGATTGTGGCTCATCTAGAGGCTGACCAATATATTATATATATATATATAATATATATAATATTATAAGTATATATCAATATAGTATATATATATATTTAATATATATATGTATATAATATATATTATAGTTATATATTATATTATATTTATTATATTAATATATATATATGAGTCGAGTACACCTCCTCCCTTTGATTAGGGTCTTGGCTGGCGTTGAGTGATGGCGTTTATCTTTGTGAGAGAAAAAAATAAAAACTATATATATATCTATAATATATATATTATTATATAATATATATCTTATATATAAATATATTAATATATTATATATATATATATATATATATACAACACAAGTGCAAATCAGAGTGTTTTAATGCGCACTTTGTACGAATGATGCAGGCATTAGAAACCATTTCCATTGAAGGAGATACCGCCACAGGAAAAGGCGCTTTTCAGTTGCATTAAGCGGCATGTAAGTCGTCATTCATGATGGCTATGATATTGATCGCGAAGTATTCTGCGATGTTAGAGCCAGTTGTAAATGCGTCTCCATTCAAAACCTTTGAAATGTCGTCAAACTCGCAGCATTCAACACATTGTGAAAAATGGTTAGGAACTCGATGGAAGCATCGGAAAGACTGAAGAAAAAATCACGATGAAGTATCTAAAGGAAGCTAATCAAATCGCCGAGCAACTGGGGCTTGATCTGAATATACCACGGATTGTTGGTAGGCAGCATCACCGCAGCAACCATCCAGCAAACAAATCAACTGAGTTCTGGAGAAGATCCTTCAATAATTCCGTATCTGGATTAAATATAACTTTTTCTTTGGAATTACGGGTTTATACTGAAAATACACCTGCCTTATGCATTAACAAATCTACATCCTTTCCACCTGCTACTCATAACATCGGATGAGTTTTAAAGAAAAAGAACAGCTTTCATTTTATAGTTTTTACGCACTTAGAAGGCATAGAAGTAGAGCTAGAATTTGGTACAAATTTTGGAAGGACAAGAAACTGAGTAGTGAAGAACTAAAGATCTTGTTGTCTCCCAAGTCTTAAAAGGAGACTGAACCTTTCTTTCGGTCGACGAAAAAGGCTTTGATGTATACATCAGACTCGACACTGCATTACAACACTCAGTACAGTTAGGCTGTAGCTCTCATATATTAGGCATACGCTCTGCGTAAGGATCGAAAGACTTGGCCTGATTCTAAGTACTAGTGCGAAGATGACAGGTTAAACGGGCTGGCTATGATGATTGTGTACATGAAAATTTGTTTGACAATTATGATTATTTTTATTCAAACAGTAGTTGATAATTTGCGTTGAACCCAAGGCAATTACTTTTTTAATATCAATTTTGCAACTGCTTTCTATATTGTGAATTTTCCATCATTGCATATTGTTTTTGATATTATCTATTGTTTTAATAAAATATTTTATTTTTTAACATAATTAAATCATTTAATCATCCCATCCAATTTGGGCATTTTAGAGGTCATTTATACTATATATATATATACTATATATATATATATATATAATAATATTATTATATATATATATATATATATATATATATATATATATATATATATATATATATATATTATATATATATAATAAGAGCCTCTATAAAATTTTAAGCTGCCCCCCTAGCTTGGAAGCTTGCGACGCCTATATCATAATATATATATATATTATATATATATATATGTATATATATATATATATATATATATTTTATATATATATCTATATATATATATATAATATATATATATATAGTCATATATATATATATATATATTAACCTCTTAACTGCTATAAATTGAATTTTAATTCTTAACCTTTTCCTTTTTTAAAATTTTTTAAAACGTTAATTAACTAAATATTGCAAATTTATTAACCTATTTCATAAATAACATCGCAAAATCTATAACAATTAAAATTAATTTTTTTAAAGGGGATTGATGATTTATTAGTTTCAGTGCCCAATTTTTTTACCCCTTAAAAAATGGACCATAAAATTGCGGAATTATCAGCCCGACTTGTCGTCCCAATAATCCCACACTGTCGCTTTCCTGAGCGAAAGATGAGGATACTACAAGCGTTTTTTCTGTGTCTGTAGTTATTCTTTCAGGATTTTCAATTTTTCAAAACCCATGTTTTGACATTTTTCAAATTTAACTCCCAGATTTTTTTTCGAAAATGACTTCAAACTTGAAATACTCATAGATGGGTCCATTAATCTCCAAAAGTCACGAAGTAACCTTTTCGATTTTTTTGAGTTTTGTGCTCAGCGTTGGTCAATTTCAAAACCCACTTTTTGGGGATTTTAAAATGAAATTTTGCGATAATTTTTTTCCTGTTCCTGGGCGCGAAGTGGATAAAAATTTTCCAGGGCCTTGTAGTCGGGAGAAGATGCACATTTTTACTTCGATAATTTCTTTGTATATGTATTAGTTTTTGGATTTGTTCTTGGAACAAAATTTTTCAAAAAAAATGTTTTTTCCAAATTTTTAAAAAAAATTCTTTTGAGTATACAAAAACATTATCTAAGTCAAAAATATGCATCTCGTCCGACTATAGAAGCCCTGAAAAATTTTGATGTTGATCGGACAAGGATAAAAAAAAAGCAATCTCAAATATTCACTTTTTCAAACGTTTGAAATTTCAGAAAGTGAAAAATTGATATTTAAATTTTCTACTCATCCGAAACATCAAATTTTTAGGGCTCATATAAACGGGGAGATGCATACTCTTTTTATTTAGAATAAATTTTTTGTATACTCAAAATAAAAATTTTTTTAAAAAATTTTATTAAAACAATTTTTTTGGAAAATTTGTTCCCAAGAATGCATATGCAAAGAAATTATTTAAGTAAAAACTGTGCATCTCTTCCGACTTATATATGCCCTCTGAAAATTTCATCCACTTCGCCCAACAGAAAAAAATTATCGCACATTTTTAAATTTTAAAATCTAAAAAAAGTGGTTTAAAAATTGAACAACGCTGAGTACAAAACTCAAAAAATCGAAAAAGTACTTCGTGACTTTTGCAGATAATGTTTGAAGTCATTTCGAAAAAAAATTCTGGGAGTTGATACGAAAAATGTCAAAAACATGGGTTTTGAAAAACCAACTGAATATTCTGAAAGAATGACTACAGAACACAGAAAAACCAAAAACAAACGTTTTAAGAGGGCAAAAAATCTGCAGTTTGGTGTTTATAGGGTCAAAACCGGCTGATAACCGAATTTTATGCCCATTTTTAGGGGGGTGAAAATTGGGCGTAGTACGAGCCCACTATTGGAACATGTCCTTATTAACAATTTCCTCTATACAATTTTTAGTTTTTCCCAATGTTTCAGGAGTAACTATTTTCTTCTATGGCGTTATGATTAGCCAAAAATAATAGAAATATGCATATTGATTGGCTCCTACAGCACTCAGATGCAGTTTGGCTCCTAAAATAGTGAACGCAATTTTATTCTAAGTTTTCGTTTTTTTTTTATTTTTTATGTTTTTTTAGACATCCTGTAGAAACAAGAAACAGACTCGGATTCGAACCGGTTCGGAATCGAGCTCCGAAATCCGAATCCGTACTGTTGTAAAACATGCTCGAAATCCGAATCCGATCCGAGTCCAGCACACTTGGGATTCCGATCCCGAATCCGAATCCACCAGTGTGTGTGGGAAAGCTCGATCCGATCCGAATCCGATCCAGCACCTTCGGAATTCGAATCCGATTCCGAATCCTGGATTCTGAGAGCTCGAATTCCGGATTTCGAATCGGGGGGGGGGGGGGGCGATCGGATTCGGATTCGCCCATCACTGCATATATAATATATTATATATAGTATATTATACGGTAATATATGATAGCTTGTCATAGCAGGAAACTAAAAAGGTTCCAAATAAGATATGGACTTTCTGA
>JABUQX010008642.1:0-10000 GCA_015478945.1 Trachelipus rathkii
CGTGTACTTCGTTCATTTGGAATTTGGGTGTTTAACCGTTTCGCATTTATCGTGAAACGCACGCGTTTTCGTGCGCCGCTTCAGCGGAAAACCATAAATCTGTTAAATAAGAAAGTATATCGCCAGTAGACCTCGAGCGCAGAAAGCCGTACTGGCGATCGGAAAGAAGGGAATGAGATTCCAGATGGTCTAAGAAGTGAGAATTGAGAAGGGTTTCAAAGATCTTTGATAGAATACAAGTTAGAGCTAAAGGGCGATAGTTAGAAGGGTCAGAGCGGCTTCCTTTTTTCGGAATAGGTTGGACATATGCGCTTACAACACTGAGGGAAAGGGCTAGTATTGAGGCATAGAGGATATAGTTGAATGAGGGGTGGGGTCAGCATTGAAGCACACTTCCTCAAAACTCGGGGAGGAATGCCATCCGGACCACCCGCCTTCCTAACATTCGTAGATTTCAGGAGCCCATGCACACGATCGAATGTTATCACTGGCAAAGGCATAGGACACCTGAGAGGAGAAGGAGGAGGAAGAGGAATGACAGAATCGTCAGGGTTGAGTTAGAGGAAAATAGGAGGCAAGAGATTGGCCTTTTCAGTTAGAGAGTTAGCAACAGAAATCAGAGCGAATAAGAGGAAGAAAGGATAATTCACAGAAGTTGTTAGAGATGTTTGGCAAGAGGCCAGAAGATTTGTCAGTAGGAGAGGAAAGGAAGTCAGCGCTTTCGTATAATGAAAGTCCGCTTTGCTCGTCGAAGAGTACCCCTGCAACGATTTCTAGCTGAATGAAAATTAGCAAGAGTGATAGGAGAACGAGAATTTTTCCACACCCGATACTCACTGTCTCTAGCCTGAATGGCCAGAGAACAAGCACGATCGAACCATGGATTTCGAGGAGAAAAAGATTTAGTCAAAGAAGGAATGAACCTGCTCATCCCATCAACGATTACAGCTCCCACTTTATCGGCAAAAGCTGAAGCCTCTTCAGAGTCCAGCCGTCACTCCAATTATAGTTAGCGTAGAAGCAACGCAATGCCCCCTCCCCAATCGGCCCGATCAAAGTGCCGGAAAAACCGCATATGGCAGGATGGAGCTGTTGGAGAGAAAGTATTAAAATTAAGAGATATAAAGTTGTGGTTAGATTTACCGATAGGAGCGAAGGTGGTGTATTTATACTTTATAGAGAGAAGAACTAGTGGTGAAACATAGGTCAAGTGTGTTCAAGAATTGGTTGGGACGATCAGGAATGTGTGCAGGTTCTTTAATTAGTTGCTCCAGATAGTTGAGAATACTGAATGATTCGGCTTCCTCCCCACCTAAATCAGTATGAGAGGAACCCATCCATTCAGTGTTGTGTACATTGAAATCCCCTAAATAGAGGACCTCAGTATTTGGATGTGAAGATATGACAGTTTCGTGAGAAGTAGTAAGGTAATCAAAAAAGGCATGGAAATCTGTTCTGTTAGGAGAACAGTAGCAGAAGCACAAGATTATTGTAGTAGAAGGAAGAAAGATTTTAAGCCACAGAACATCGAGTTAGGAGATTCGAGATTCTCGAGACGTGTTATAGGAGTCTTTATGTTTACATAGGCACATACTCCACCCTACAGACGGAAATTATAAAATAAGTTATAGTTGGATATATTAAACGAGTTAGAGGATGAATTCTTAGCCATCTGGGTCTCAGACAAGAGCAAAAAATTAGGGTTAGAGTTAGAGAGTTGGTATTCCACGGATGCAGAGTTAGAGTGCAAGCCACTAATGTTGGTAAAGTCAATAGGAAGCTCGCGCTTGTGCAAATCTGCTATCATACACGCACACACAATTATAACAAAAAGACAGAAACAAACAGACAAAAACCAAAGGATAAATGAGGAAAAATTATTCGCACGCAAAAGCCTAAATTTAAAACTTGAAATTTTAAAACGCTAAAACCCTATTTACAGTAAATATCTAAAATATGAATAATCCAGAAAGTTTAAAAACACTCGCGCACTCACACACACTCACAAAATTGCGTACAAAAAAAAGAAAAAATAATTATTGATCAACTGAAAAAGTGGAAGCTAAATCTGTATAAATTATAATAATGGCTATTAAAATAGGTAAATGTTACGCTAAAAGCGAAGTTGGAGAAACGCTAAAAATCTAAGTTAAAAAGAAGTCGAAGAAAAAAAAACATAACCTAGTACTAGTTATGTATATCGAAACTAGATTTATTATTTAATCTAAAAGTTTCTCATAATTTTTCACCCAAAGTAAGAGTATCGGCCAAGTATCTATTTTAACCGATGCTGATACCGATACCAAAGAATGGCCGATACAGATACGATACTATCGATACATCACTAATATATATATATATATATATATATATATATATATATATATATATATATATATATATATATATATATATATATATATATATATATATATATAAATATATATATATATATATATATATATATATATATATATATATATATATATATATATATATATATATATATACCGTATATATATATATATATATATATATATATATATATATATATATATATATATATATATATATATATATATATATATATATATATATATATATATATATATATATATATATATATGTATATAAATATATATATATATATATATATATATATATATATATATATATATATAGATATATATATATATATATATATATATATATATATATATATATATATAAAAAAATAAATAAATAGATTAGATATATATATATATATATATATATATATATATATATATATATATATATATATATATATATATATATATATATATATATATTTTTTATTTTTTTATTTATTTTACCACGACAATCGGGGGAAAGGTTTTTTCCGACCAGTGGGCCCATACAAAGTGGAAAGGTGCACAGTTATCAGGGTGATAGTAACCCCAGCCTCAGTCTGAACCAAGTCAAGATATCCCAGCCATCGGTGGGCATGGCTAGGCTCTGGACTCACAGACCTACTGTGCGTGAGGCTAATAGGAATGTAGGTGTCTGTATGTGTAATAAAGGTTGTACCGTTGAATGTGTTGGCTATGGATGAGTGAGGTGAGGGTATTGAGATTAGTGTATTAATACACTATGCCTAAACTGCTGTAATGAATTACAGAAAATCTCCTACAAACGGCAATTTTTCGTGTCCGTCCTGGTGACTAGTCGAAAGTACAAATCCCGTTTGACGAGGACTCGAACTCACGACCTTAAGCATGCAAACGCACACCAGCCAACACACACAGAAACAAAATATATATATATATATATATATATATATATATATATATATATATATATATATATATATATATATATATATATATATATATATATATATATATATATATATATATTATATATATATATATATATATATATATATATATATATATATATATAAATATATATATATATATATATATATATATATATATATATATATATATATATATATATATATATATATATATATATATATATATATATATATATATATATATATATATATATATAGGGTATATATATATATTATATATATATATATATATATATATATATATATATATATATATATATATATATATATATATATATATATATATATATATATATATATATATATATATATATATGGGGCTGAAAATTAACATTTTTATAGTCCGTACGACGTTTTAACTTCTCTTTAAATTTCATTATGTTGCAGATTCCTGTGTAAGTGGTCGGATTATTTAGAGAACTATTATTATTATTATTATTATTATTATTATAAAAGTTTTGATTTTATTTCCGACGTTCTAAATATTTATTTTTGTACATAATTTAATTTCCTTAAAATAATCTTTGAAAATAATATACAGGAGAAGAAGATATATTTACATAGATTTCCCGACGCGTTTCGTCTCTATACTTAAGACATCTTCAGAGGATTATTTCTTGTAAGCGAATGAGTCTTTAAATTGATATATAATAAGTAAATCAAATGATATTGAGTCCTGACTGATAATCATAAATTTTATGTTAATGTCTGGTTGCGTGTTTTGATGAAGGCCTCCGTAATTTTAAGTTTCTGGACTTCACACGATCTGTATAATATTGTGAAGTGTTTAGAAATGTCCTATGGTTGATTGGAAATGTGTCGTATTGATTTTTATAGAGATGAACTTGGAAGTGATATTGATATGCCCTATCCTACAATCTATTCATCGTGTAACCAATATATGTCGACGTACAGTCTAACTCAGGGCAGTTAAATTGGTACACAACGTGATGGTTGTCTGGCAAAGCATCTCTTGTGCTAAAGGAAGATGACAGTTGTTTGGACTTATGGTATAGTTTGACTTTAATTTTTGAGGTGTCTTTAGTTTTGAGGTGAGAATTCAAAATATTACGAAGGCACTTCTCTTCCTTATTGACAAATAGCATTGGAAGTTTTGAAGAAGAAATTTATCGAATTTTTCTGATTATTTTTACATTCTTTATTATATAATTTTGTAAGGGTTTTATTAATTAAATTTTCAACTGAATATTGTGGATGATCACAGTTAATTAAATTTTACTTAATGCGACAAATTTCTTCATCAAAAGTTTCCAAGTTGAACATAGGTTGTATGCTCTGTAAACTAAAATTTTTACGATAGATTCTTTGTAAATAGTCGGTGAATAGGATCCATAGTTCATATACAGACCATTATCAGTGCATTGTGCCTGTAGATAATGAGCCGTCAGAATTAACATTGATTTTAATGTCTAAAAAACAGATAGCATTATTAACCTAAGTTTCGTATGTGAATTTTAAGCATGACAACTCTTGAATTCTATTGATGAACTGATGTATATGATCTATGTTCCTAAAAATAGGGAGGGTGTCGTCAACATATCTTATGTAAAATACGGAGTTAAAGTTGTTTGTTTCACGAAGGATTTTGTTTTTTGAAGATATAGAAGTCAGCAAATGTAGGTCCAAGTGGTGAGCCCATCGGCACTCCATCAGTTTGTTGATATATGTTTTCTTTAAATTTAAACGGTGTTTGAGTACAACAAATTAATAAAAGGTTCTCATATGTTGTTCTGATATATCTGGTGGGGGTAGGTTATTTGAGTGATACACTTCGTTAATTATGTCAATCGTATCAAGAACCGGTACATTTATGAACAAAGATTCTACATCAAGTAAGGTGAATATATTAGTGGCTTCAAGTTTTAAGTTTGATAATTTACATAATGTTTCATTATTTGATTTAACTATATGAAAGAGTTATTAAGATATGGTCGGATAATGCTGTTCAGATATTGGACAATTTCGTGTGTAACCGTTCCGCACATAGATATTACAGGTCTCAAAGGTGAATTTTCTTAGTTTTTGTGTATTTTAGGCAATCCATATATATATATATATATATATATATATATATATATATATATATATATATATATATATATATATATATATATATATATATATATATATATATATATATATATCCTAAATTATAAAATCCAGTTCTTTTAATTTTTTGTCAGAAATTCTTTTTGTTTTTTATTTCATAAGCGATTCTGTTAATGCTATTATTATTATTATTATTATTATTATTATTATTATTATTATTATTATTATTGAAACTGAAAGTATTAAAATGTTAATTTTATAATGGCTGTTTTATAATAAAAATAAAAATAATTTGCATTATAATTACGTTATACATTTGTTTCCGAAACTGAAATATATTTGTTTGTCATGTTGCGCCTGCATCTTTATGTCTTTACGGTACTTTACCGTATAGCATTTGGAGATTAGATTCATTGGAAAAGTGGTATATTTTTTTATTCTCAAAAAGCAAGCGAAAAAAAAATTGTTGAAACAAAAAATGTTTTACTGTAACTCTGTAAGCACTAATCTGAGTCAGAGTCGAAATTTTGAATTTGACTGCTGGAGTCGGAAATTTTTGTTTAAGTGGAGTCGGAGTTGGAGTCGAAATTTTTTGCTTAAGTGGAGTCTGAATCGGAGTCGAAAATCCAAATTTGAATTTAAGGAGTTGGAGTTGAAAAAATTATTTTACGACTCCGCAGCCCTGTATATATATATATATATATATATATATATATATATATATATATATATATATATATATATATATATATATATATATATATATATATATATATATATATATATATATATATATATATACAGAGGTGGGCATCATTACTCAAAAAAGTAGTTCCGTTATCGTTACTCCGTTACTCGGAAAAAGTAGTTGCGTTATCGTTATTCCGTTTCTTTGAAAGGAAAAGTAGCGAAGTGCCGTTACTCCGTTACTTTTAGCTTTTCAATGTGACATTAATTACGGTATCTTAAGCAATTTATTGGTTTGTGTATATTAAATTTTCAACATTATCATTATTATTAAAAAACATACCCTCATGTAAGACCCTAGCGCTCAAGACTTAGTCCCTTTGCATCCACCAACAATATAATTGCACCAGCCACCTTCCTGCCATTCACAACTTTCTTACTACACTCTGCATCATCCGTTCCCTTTTCATCCAACATATATCCTAAATATTTAAACTCAGACACTTGTTCCAGCTGCTCACCATCTAGCATAACTTCCCACTGAGGCCGGCCTCACTCACAACAATAACCTTACTCTTATCTACGTTTACCTTCAAACAACTCCTTTTACTCACCCTGCCAAATCTCTCTACCAATCCTCTCAAACTCTCTCAGATTCGCCACACAAAACCAAATCATCCGCATATAATAGGTAGGGCATCCTACACTCTCTTCCATTCTCCATCATTCTAACCGAGATCGTGGAGTTGGAGTCGGTAATTTTGAAGAGAGTAGAGTCGGAGTCGGTAATTTTGAAGAGGGTGGAGTCAGAGTCGGAAAATTTTGAAACGACTCCCCAACCCTGATTCTAACACCATCCCCTGCCATCCCACTTATAATTCTTTCATAACCCCATACACATACAAATTGAATAACCAAGAAGACATAGCACATCCCTGCCTCCCTCTGCTATTAATATTAAAACAATCACTTTCAACTCCATATATTCTTACACGCTTTACTATCGTCATATATACTTTTGATTCCATTCAGAAGCTTACCACCAACACCATATATCAATAACACCTGCCATAGAGCTTCTGTATTAATCATTTCATACGCCTGTTTGCAAATACAAAAAAAACTAAATACAATTTATTCTTCTCCTCCCTCATTTTCTCAATCATTTTTTCAATGTAAAGATTTGATCCACACATCCTCTACCACTTCTAAAGCCACCTTGTTCTTCTAATCTGTCCTTCAGTCACTCGATGCATTCTTTCGAAAAAAATATAAGTATATATCTTCCCTACTACACTTAATAAACTAATTTCCCTATAATTCCTACAGTTACCCTTATCTCATTTACCCTTATATAAGGGTACTATTACTGCTCTCCTCCAATCCCTCGAACTGCTCTCCATAAACATTTTGTTACACAACCAATCAATCAATCACCATCTTGCCTCCGCTCTTGATCATTTCAACGGTAATTTCATCTATACCTGCAGATTTATCATTCTTCAACTTTCTCACTGTACACATTACCTCCTCCTTACTAATGACCTCATGCCCAAAATACTTATTCCTTGCATCATCAAACCCACAAACATTCACTATCACCTCTTCATTACTGCCAATGTTATGCAGATTTTCGAAGTGTTCCCACCACACTAGTTACATTCATCTCATCAGTTACGAAAGCATCATCCCTATTCATTATTCTATTCAAATTCCCCTTATTTCTTATATATATATATATATATATATATATATATATATATATATATATATATATATATATATATATATATATATATATATATATATATATATATATATATATATATATATATATATATATATTTCATTAACAGAAAAATATTATTTTTTCAATCAGATATCTCAAAAATAAAATATATAAAGAAAAAGGAATATATTGCTGGAATGCTGGTGCCAAATTTTAGTGGGGAAAAAGAAAAAAAAAAAAAAAACATAAAAAAAAAAAAAAAATAGCTACAGCGAAAAGGAATACATTTTTGGAATCCTTGTAAAATTTTAGTTAGGAAAATGTAAAAAAAAAATAAATAAATAAATAAAATAAATATTGGCTATTTTTTTTTTAGGAGCAGGGGACATAATATATATATATATATATATATATATATATATATATATATATATATATATATATATATATATATATATATATATATATATATATATATATATATATATATTTTTTGTAATAGTATTACACAGCAATGTAGGGGGCTCGAGCCGACGGGGAACACAGGGGGGGACGTTTTCCATACCCGTAGAGAAGGGGCCCAGAGGAACCCCACTGACACCCAAATACCAAGGCGGGGTTCGAAGGACCCTCCCGGAGAGAATGATCTACCCGTAGTTCCCAGGCTGAGACAGACTCCTGCCATCGGTGCGGTATACCCTTGGGGTATTCTTTAGTAAAAAAAAAAAAGGCAAAATTTAATAGAAAGTCTATTTATTTTAACGAGTAACCAATAAAAGGTCTCTAAATAGGCTCTCTAATCATATTACTATAATTAACAATAATTTTTATTTTTTTATTTTTTGTTTTCCTATCTAAAATTTTACAAGGTCCAAAAATGTATTCCTTTCGCTGTAGCTATTGTAGTTTTGAGATATTTTTCTTTTTTACATTTCCGCTGAGTGGACCAGCATTCCAGCAGTATTTCTTTTCCTATAGCTATTTGTAGTTTTGAGATATGAGAATGGAATTGAAGAAATTTTTGCTGTTAATGAAATACATCTTTTCCTATATATATATATATATATATATATATATATAATAATATATATATATATATATATATATATATATATATATATATATATATATATATATATATATATATATATATATATATATATATATATATATATATATATATATATATATATATGATTATATATATATTTATATATATATATATATATATATATACCGTAAAACTGGGATACTTGGAACACTTTTGACCAATGGTTACATTTTTGTTGATAATTCCCAAACTATTTGGAGTAGAAAGGTGGTTGTAGGCTCATTTTGTTCGTGAAATGATGCTCTTTAAGACGGTATATGAATGTAAAACACAAACCTTTAATATCCTGTTTTAACATGCAAATGTGTATTTTTTCATTTTCTACTAATTTTCAAACCCCTGAAAAATGTTACCCCATATTTCCAGTCAGGAATATCTGACCCCCCCCAAATTTGGCATGTATGATAAGGGTCATATAAGGTATTTTTTTGACATAATTGATAAAAAATTTTTTTTACAATTTTTAAGTTATGAAATTTTTTTTAACAGTGGGGCTACTTGGAATGGGCGTTCCAAGTTGCCCCCACTGTTTTAAAATGCATTTTTCTACTAATTATTTTGCTTTTTTCAGACTATTTAATAGATTTAAAGAAACTGATCATTAAATTTACCTGTAATTTAGTTTAAAAATAATTACTTAACTAAAGAAAATATTAAGTACCATATTTATCAAAATTTCAAGATGGTCATATATTAGACAAAAAGAAACGAGAACTTATGCTGATTATATTAATCAGCAGTTGGTGCAGGCTCTTGAAGCTACTGTATAAGGAATGGAAGCATGTCTTTCCGATTGGGAGCAAAAAAAATAGGCCTATTCAATTACGACGAAACCAACTTGGCTGATAACCCTGGACTGAAGAAATACCTGTACCTAAGGGGGATCAAATACCCAGATTGTGTTGCAAATCATGTTGCAAATTACACCAAGTCGTGTGTAACTGTAATTTTGTGTGTGTCGCCTGATGGCACCCTTCTGCCTCCATTTGTTGTATATAAAAACCCTCCAGGAGGCAAATGCACCTTTTATACGATGTGGACA
>JABUQX010008642.1:15000-22500 GCA_015478945.1 Trachelipus rathkii
GTGCTGATGTCTTAACAGATTCAATGCACGTTAAGATTAAAGTAAGTAGGTCTAATATCTCTACGTCGCTGAGGAGCACGGAAAATGAATTAACGACCCAAAGTAGCGAACTAGAGGAGTAGAGGCAGTGGCGGCTGTAGACTTTGCGGGGCCCTGGGCGGCAATGGCAGCCCTAGGCTTTTGCGGGGCCCTGGACGGTGTTTTCGTAGAAAACATACCAAGTAATATAAAGTATTAAATCCTGCACAAGTAACAAACTTGGTTAAAACCCTGGACATTTAATGGAATAATATGGGTATAGTCGAGTTTAACAGATTCTGACGAAATATTGATATTTTTTTCCGATAATCGTTTTTTTTTTTTAATATCTTTAGGCCCCATGTCAAAGTACTAGAACAGTGTGCCAAACTTCTCTCATATATAAATTTAATGACATCGATTAAAATAGTTAAAAAAAAATTTGGAATATTAATATGTGACTACTGTTAAGCTTTATTACGTGTTAATTTCGAAAAACTAAATTTTTGAATAAGATGAGTATAATTACTAACGTTTCGTTAGCATTTTACTAAATTTGGGTAATTATCTAGTATTGGTAACTCCAGTTCACGTACATAGTATATTAAAATTATAAACTTCATTTATTAAAATGGGTTTTTTAAAAAAATTATTTAAAGTTTTTTTTTTAGCGATTAGCGTGTATTTTACGCATATATTTTAAAGAAAAAATATTAAAAATAACGTTCCGAAAATTTTTAAACTGCTAATTTTCTCGGTTTTTTTAGGGATATCGCTATCGATGCTTTGTTTCGATTTTTTATATATCGATTGCATTAATATTTTTCCGATAATCGATAATTTTGAACGATTATCAACAATTCGATTGTTCTGCCAAATTACGTTTACGTATATTAAAAAAAAAAAAAAAAAAAATTTGCAAACGAACAATATAATAATAATAAAATTAAAATATTAATAAATTTTTAATAAAAGAATTTTTTTCTTATAATAACTACGCTAATATATATATATATATATATATATATATATATATATATATATATATATATAATATATATATATATTCTATATATATATATATATATATATATATATATATATATATATATATGGGCAAAATTTATTGTGACCAGTGGAAAATTTTACGAGTACGATAAAACAAGCTGCTGTTACTAAATTATTTTGATATTTATAATAGGAGTTATTGACTAATATATAATATATATATAATATATATAATATATATATAATATATATATATATATATATATATATATATAATATATATATATATATATATATATATATATATACTGGTATATATATATATATATATATATAATAATAGTATTATATATATATATTATATATATACTATATTATATATTATATATAGATATATATATACGGCCCATTAGGGGGCTCGAGCCGACGGGGAACAGATGGGGGGACGTTTTCCATACCCCGTAGGGGAGGGGCGGAGGAACCCCCGTGACGACCCCCAAATCCCAAAGAGCGGGGGTCCCCGAGAACCCTCCCCGGAGGGGGGGGAAAATAGTCTACCCTTCCGTTCCCGTAACGGAAAGGCGAGAGACCCCGACTCTGCTATCGGGGCGTCTACCTTGGGTACGCCATGTAGTTTAAAAAAAGTATTTAAAAAAAAAACTAACTGGTACCGCCAAGGGTTAGAACTGCCCCGAATGGCAGGAAAGCGGGGTCTCTCGGCCTTCCGGGGAACGAAAGGGTAGCACTATTTCCCCCCCTCCGGGGAGGGGCGCCGGAACCCCCTGGGCTCTTTGGTATTTGGGTGTCGCGGGGGTTCCTCCGCCCCTCCCCTACGGGTATGGAAAACGTCCCCCGCATCTGTGTTTTCCCCGTCGTCTCGAGCCCCCTAATTTTTCCGTGATATATATCATATATATATATATATATATATATATATATATAGTATATAATATATAATATATATTATATATATATATATAATATATTATGCCGCTACTGGATTTTATATATAGTATATATATATTATATATATATATATATTATATATATATATATATATATATATATATATATATATATAATATATATATAGATATATATATATATATATATATATATAATATGTGTGTGGTGTGTGGTGTAAATTTCGTATTTGTGTGATATTAATTCGTACTTTTTTTTTTTATTGTATATTACGCACAAATATTGTTTTACAAATTTTTTTATTTCTTTGATACTATTTACGTACACTATGTCTATAATATCGATTACTCGAAATTAGTGAAAAAAATCGATTATAAAAAATAATATCGATATCGATGTATCGATAATCTGAAACGCATTTCAACAGTGATTCATTATCCCTACACGAACGGAAAAAACCGAATTGTTATGAATTTTCAGAGCGTAATATTAATATTTTTAGTGAAAATATTAACTCAAAATAAACTCAAATGCGTAAAAAAACTTCAAATAATTTTTTTAAACCATTTTTGTAAATGAAATGTTTATAATTTTAATATACTATGTACGTGAACTGGAGTCACGCAATACTAGACAATTAACCATATATTTCTTATTTTTTTGGTAAATTGGTGACAATTACAATTCACACATATTAATTAATTTATGGTAATTGTTACCCAGAGGGTTGTCACCCCCGATTTTTATGAAAATCACAGGATATACTCTAAAAAAATAATAATAAAGAATAGTGAAAACGAAAATTGTCGCTCTCTTAGGAAAAAAAAGTTAGCAGCCTCTCAAAGTTGTTAAAAGAATCTTGGGGATTTCTTTTAAATAAGAAACCATAAATTTTTTTTTTTGGAATTTCCAGGATATACTCTAAAAAAAATAATAATGAAGAGTAGTGAAAACGAAAATCGGCTGTCTCTTTAGAATAAAAAGTTATAGCTCTGAAAGTTAAAAATTTTCCCATAGAGTTTCTTAAATAAAAAATTAGTGGGCCTCGTGCTCGTTTTAGGGCCTTCCTAGTTTCAGGTTATGATAAGATTTGTTAGTTCTGCATAGATTTTCTCTGTGTATACCTAACAAAACTTATCATAACCCTGACTTAGAGGGGCCTGAAATGAGACCTAACCTTGGATCGATCAATATTGAAAAGTCTATGGGAATTTTTAAGCACTTTGAGAGGCTGTTAACTTTTTTCCTAAAGAGAGCGACAATTTTGCGTTTTCACTATTCATTATTATTTTTTTAAGAGTATATCCTGTTGATTTCATAAAAATCGGGGTCGACACCCTCTCAGTATATTAATTAATTTATTTATTTCTTTATTAATTTTATATTTCATATATTTGGGTATGTGCCATACACAAATATATATTATATTACAAGTATTTATTATTTTTCAGCAATCTTAGTTATTTTTGTATGTAATTTTCTAATCGTAGTGTAACAAGTTCATAGTCATTATAGGCAGGTCCTTTATTTATTATTGGCCTTTCAATCATTTTTCTTATCACTTGTGGATGGAAATATTCATAATTGAGGATTCTTAGGATTCTACATTGTTATATATAATAAAAGGAATAAAGGTATGTCTTAAAAATAAAGATCATGTATAGAAGGCACATTTCATAATATTATGTATTTAATTATGGCAATTCTTTACAGACAGAATTTCTTTGAGTTTCTGTCCTCCACAAATATACCAGATTAATAAATATTGAATTTGTCCCAAAATTGGGGTAGGTGTATATCATTATAGTTAATGTTTTTGTATTATTTTTTAATCATGAATGTGTAATTAAATATGCATTACTGTATTGTTCTACAGACAACCGGAGCTGGGAACAATAGTTACTTTAAACCGGAGCTGGGAACAATACCTTATTTTCCAGAGCTCATTATTAGAGGCATTGATTCTCATTCTTATAGGCCAAGTCAAACTTAGGATTGCTCAAAAGCCTATTTAATTTAAGCATTTAAACTTTGATACCAACTACCTTAATCAAGCGTATTGCATGCGGAACTGGAATCTAGTTGGGTTAGTTAGTACAAATAAAATTGTATAGGTTAATCCACTTGTCCGTTTTGTCATGTCCATTATTATATTTAACCATTGATTGTAAATAAAGATCTAGTCTTAACCCTTTCACTGCTGAGGACTTCAACATTGTAGTCACGAGTAATTGTCTTTGCAATCAACCTGCATAGCTTGATCTCGGTTGTGAATGTCCATTGTATATTGTACTATTATATATAATTATTCATATATTTATAGTAATATTGCCAACATAGAAATTAAATATTGTAATAATATACCGACTAGAAATTCTTGGATATTAGTTGTTATTTAATCTTTAATGATATATTGTTTAATTAATCTTTAAAACTATTAAATCATTTGTAATAAACTTTATAACTTGTATTTATTAGATTATTAATAGCTGCTGTGCGCTTTAAAGTGTGGTCCCTGTGACATTTTGACTCTGGGGAGGTGAAACTCTAAGCTCCTATCCGGGCTGGATAATAAAAAGGAGCACATATCGTTGCTCGTCATATATTAAGTTAGGAAGTTGGGGATCACTTTCATAGAGGGTGACCACATTGCGGGTCAATTCAATCTCCCACCCTTTTTTCCATCAATTGCCCTGTAATGGGTTGCTTTATATTAAATTCACCAAGCGTGAGTGAATCACCTTCTCTCCGCTTACAACGTAAAAAAGAATGATATATGAAAACAGCGAAAAATGCTGCTTATAAAAATATCGTAAAATTGGGGGTAACGGTAACGTTGCTATATATATATATATATATATATATATATATATATATATATATTATATATATATAATATATAATAATATAATATATATATATATATATATATATATATATATATATATATATATATAAATATGACACTTACAGAAAAACTAATTACATATTTTGAAACAGCGTATAAAGCTAATTACCAGAATGTAAGAAAAAAAAAAAAAAGTACGAACACTTAAAGAAAAACAAATTACATATTTGGGAATCAGTGTATAAAGGTTATTACAATAAAGTCGTTTTATGATTTTAAACTAACGAATACCCTTTGAGTAGACCGCATAGATATCAGGAGTCGGGTCTCTCGGCCTCTAGGTGGACGACCGGGGGGAACTTTCCCCCCCTCTGTCCCCCATCGGCTCAAGCCCGCCTAATGGAAGAATCAGCGTATATATATTTTTTAGGGGGCTCGAGCCGATGGAGGACAGAAGGGGGGACGAAGTCCCCCGTCATCCACCTAGAGGCCGAGAAACCCCGACTCCTGATATCGATGCGGTCTAATCTAGGGTGTTCGTTAGTTTTAAATCATAAAACGACTTTACATATAATAAGCTTTATACGCTGATTCCAAATATGTGATAATTTGTTTTTCCGTAAGTCTAATACTTTTCGAGATAATTCTCCTGGCCCTTTTATAGAATTAATGGCATATATATATATATATATATATATATATATATATATATATATATATATATATATATATATATATATATATATATATATATATATATATATAATATATATATATATATATATATATATTTATTTATATATATATAAATAATATTCTATATATATATATATATATATATATATATATATATATATATATATTATATATATATATATATATATATATATATATATATAAGTTAGGACAGGTTACATAGATTTAAATAAATAATTATGATTTTCTGTGAAGCTCTTTTATTGCAAAACAACTTTTCTTTTCACTTTTATTCCAAATAAAATTTTTGTTAGTTATTTCTGTAGAAATGTTACATTATGCATTAGTGGGCTGGTTTAAAAGGCATGGCTTGCGTGATAGGCTCCGTCTTTGGTAAGTGCTGCTGAAAATTTTTTTTATGTACTTTGTGACAAACACTTTGTGGTATTTGGATGTCGCGGGGTTCCTCCGCCCCTCCCCTACGGGGTATGGAAAACGTCCCCCCTTCTGTTCCCCGTCGGCTCGAGCCCCCTATTGGGCCGTGAATATATATATATATATATATATATATATATATATATATATATATATATTACATATATTATATATATATATATATATATATATATATTCAATAAAATTAGTCATGACGTCACAGTATACGTAACACGGAAATCCTGACGTGTGAGTATGACGTCACACGGAGCTTGCATATAAATTTCTACTTGACGGGTTACAGTACATAATATATATATATATACCGTAAAATGGGGTAATTCGGTCCACGTGGGGCTATTCGGACCACGTGGGGCAATTCGGTCCAGTGGCTCAAAATAGCCTATACGATGGAAAATATATCTTTAAAGATGTAAAATAATGTGGTTTTATGTCTTAGGTATTAATTTTTTATGAAACCTTTAATTTAAGTCCATTAATTTTGTGATTTTTTTTTTTTCTGAGCACTATAAAATCGGGTAAATTAAATTTAAGGCTTATTGCTAAGAATCATACAGGTCAAAATAATTGTACTACATTATTGGTACCAAGCTAAGATATGTACATTAAATAGTTCATAACCTTTTGCAATCAAATGGAGTCATTTCAGGCAGAGATAAATATGTTTTTATTATAAAAATTGTAACACAGGGCAATTCGGTCCAGGTTTAAAAATTTGCGTGGGGCAATTCGGTCCACATTGAAATCTTCATTAAATTAAATTTTTTTAATACTTTTTTACTAAAGATGTCTGAAATATAATATTTAAAATAATTTCTATAAGCTTTTACAGCAAATAGGTGGATTAAAGTTTTCCACATAGGCCAGATTAACTTTGTACATTTTTTCAGGCAAGATGGTTCAACCTACTTAACGCAAAAGTAACACGGCAGGGATACTCTGCTGATACTTTGATGATGATGTTGCCAGACCCTTAAGCAGTTTTCGTTCTTGCATTGGTTCTTACGAAACGTAATATGCTTAAAACGCTCGAGTTTGCATTTTCGTTTTTGTCAAATAGCGTTTGCGTTCGTTTTTGTGCAAACAGCGCAAAATCGTAAAGAAATGCTCACCAAACGTAAGAATTTCCTTAATTCTTGTTAATATAAAATAAAAAAGAAATAAAACCATAATTAATTACATTACAGTTCATTTTTGTCAAACAGGATAAAAATCTTAATCTCACCACTGAAGCAAACGGAAGAATATCCTTAATTATGGAAAAAACAGAATTACAAAAGAAAATTAGAAAATTCCTTCGTTTGGTGAGCCATTTTTTTTAGGGCGATTTTGCGTTTGACAAATCGAACTCAAACTCGAACATTTTATTAGCTTTCAAACCCAATTTCTTAAAATAATATTGTAAACCATTATGTTTAAAAAGAGACCTAAAACACTTGAGCTTGCGTTCATTTTTGTCAAAGCGTTTGCGTTCATTTTTGTCAAACATCGCAAAATCGTAAAAAAACGCTCACCAAACGTAAAGAATTTCCTTAATTCTGTATAATACA
>JABUQX010008643.1:0-15000 GCA_015478945.1 Trachelipus rathkii
CAAAACACCATGAAAATGACGTAGAGATTCCAGCAAAGACTTATTCGGCAAAATTGAGAAACCTCCATATACATCGAATCTTCGCTTGTAGTCGTGGTAATGCCAGTTGATTTCATAATCAAAAAGTCATCAGCACTACTCTCAGAAACTGATAATCAGTCACGCTATTTGGGCTATCTTTTTGGAGGGCCTTTATAGAATTCACCAGCATTTCTTGGACTCCTCTCGTCATTGCAGTAGTTTTGATGTCACTGTTAATCTGAATTGATAGCCCCTTTAACTTTAATCTTGGATTTGACAGAAGTAGCTAATATTGTTAGTTTAGTTTTATGGCATATATCCAGATTGGAAAACTTCCCGAAACCTATTTGAAAACCCTTTGAAATGGTTTAGAAGTGGCTGACAATAATACTGAAGGTGCTCATTATTAAGTCGATTAATTTTTTAATCAACTGCTAGAAGAGTAGTTGGCAGCAAAACTCAATAGAACAATTTATTCAAATTATATATATATATATATATATATATATATATATATATATATATATATATATATATATATATATATATATATATAATTTAATAACTTACAACAGCCCTAGGAAAGGTCAAGACCCCGGGGCCAGAGCCCACTTTCCTCTATCCCCTCCGTGACTCTCTCTTTCTTCTCCAGCATCGATAGCATTCCATGTCTTCCCAATAGTCCCCCACCTACTGTCTCCACTCCCATCTCCTCATGGCCACTCTCTCCTCCATCTCTTCCGGTGTCCCCACCATCTCAATCTGGCTGTATCCATCTTATTTAATATAGCTCACCCAACCTCCTCCTTTATTTTTAAGTTTTTGTCTGTCTCATCTAGTCTTTCCCACTATCACTCTTAAACCTACATCTCTGCCGGACTGTATTCTACCATCCCCTCTTGTCATACTTCATGTTTCTGCCCCATACAGTAGAATCGGTTTAACATCTCGTCGAATATCACCCTTTCACCTCCATACTCATTTCTTTATCTTTCAGTACGGGGTACCCTGCTCTTACACCTTCCCATACTGAGCTATTCTAATACTTGTTATCTCCTGTACATTTCCTCCTCCCTTTCAAATACTCCACTCAAGTATTTTGCATTTCTCCACCATCTATGTCTCAGTCCCTTCCACATCTACTCTCAGCCCTCCCCTACTAATCACAATCCTCAGTCTTTATAAAGGTTCATAGTCAGACCGGGCTCCTCTCAGCCTATTAGCAAAACATGTTACCACCCTCTCAGCCTATCTTCCTCTTTCGCTCCAGTATGCCAAGTCATCTGCGCAAGCCAGAATATCAGTCCTAATTTCCTATATCCTTTTATTACTACATCCAGATATGCAACAAACAAAATTGGTGACAACACGCTTCCCTGTTTGACTCCAGCTCTCCCTAAAAACCATTCCTTATTCTCATATTCCGTTCACTACATTTATTATTCTTATACAAACTCTCCAGGGCTCCTCTCAACTTTTTGTATCCACTGCTATCTCCTCTCTAGCACTCTCCAGGTCCCTTCCTAGGCACCTGAATCAAAAGCTTTCTTAGAACTATGAAAGCTACATATGTTCGTTTATTATTCCCATACCTTTCTAACGTAATTCAAAGTTGAACAAGAGATCCGTCGTGCTTCGGTTCTTTCTCATCCGTGCTGCCTTCTCCCAGCAGTCTGGGCCTACTACTATTCTCAGTGCTTCAGTATTCTTTATGCCACCCAACAAGAATGTTACCCTGTAGTTGGTACACTCTGTTTTTTTTCCTTATTCTATTGGAACTATGATTGACTTTTCCCCACCCCTCTGGTACTTTGCTTCGTTACAACACCTATTGAACAATTTCAGAATTCTTTCATTTTCTCCCCTCTCTTTTGTTGGTTCTATGGGTATCCCATCTTCCGGATCTTCATTGTTCTCGGAGTCACCTCCAACTCCCTACATAGTGATCTCTCCCCCTTCTTCATCCCCTCCCTCCTTCAACTATCTCTTCTCCTCCCATCCCAAATCTGCTCATTCACATTTAACAGTTCTTTGAAGTATTCCATTTATCTCCTGTTTGTTTGTTGATCTCACCAAAATTCACCTTGCTTATACTTGATATTGCACACTTTCCTCTTGATCCTCTACGTTTTTGTCAGTCTAAAATCCTCTTCCTTTTTGCCCCTCACATCCCTTCCAACTCTCTTTGCTGCCTTTTCTTCACTTCTTTTCACTCTCTGTTTCATTTCTTACTTGGGCCCTTGTCTGTTTAGTTCTGTTTTTCAACCACCTTCATCAATACTGCTTTCCTTATTGCCTCCTTCACTTCTTTAGTCCACCCCTTGTTCCTCCTACCCATCCTTTACCCTGGGTCTCTTTCTGCTGCCCTTTTTACTCTTCTTGTTTCCCCCCATCTCTCCGACTCCTTCTAATTGTTCTAGATTCTGACTTATTATTTCAATATATTTCATTTTCTGTCACACTCCTTCAGGTGACTCCACTTAATCACATTTCTTTCTTTATTCTGAAACATCGCTTGACCTTCAGGTCCGTCAACAATAATAATCTATGATCCGAATATATATTGCTACCCCAGGTATCACTTTCACATTTATTTTTATGGTAGACGTTAATAGTTTCTAGTTTCTATAGTCTATAATAGATCTCTCTCAGGTCTTCTTTTGTGATATTGTTCCATCTATATTCTATACCTATGGGTCCCTCTGTTGGAAAAAAACCATCATGATCTTTATTCCCTTCCTTAAACAGAAAAATTCATCAACTTCTCTCCTGCATTTATCTTCCTTCCATACTGTCCCTAATTATCTCTTCCACCTCGTCTCTTCTCATTCCCACTCTTGCATTGAAATTCCGCCATGAGGTGAGAGAGAAAGATATATATATATATATGTTATATAGTGAATATATATATATATATATATATATATATATATATATATATAAGTTTGATAACTTTTTTGAAAATAATATCGAAGTATCGATAAATCTCGATTTTTTCCGATACATCTGTAGAAAAATGCATAAAGCGATACCGATATTCGATACATTTAGGAATTGTCCAAGCGATACCGATAACCGATACAAATATGCATCGATCGATACGTATCGCTGATACATGTATCTAGATACTGTCTATCACTGTATATATATATATATATATATATATATATATATATATATATATATATATATATATATATGGTATATAATATATATATATATATATATATATATATATATATATATATATATTGAAGAACGAAAATTTAACATATGTCAAATACATTATGTTGAAATGTAAAAATGAATAAATATAGATTAAGTTTATTAAGTTATGTTTACACATTTTATAAAAGTTCATATCCATTCAATATGATCATTTTTATTATTTTTATCGACGGTTTAGATACATTGTAATACGTTTTATTTTTTTCTTAGAGCACTTGCAACCTTTATCCTGTCTGGGACGCAGATTATGCAAAGGTACTGTTTTTGTTAATTTATTTTGAATAATAAAATATAACACGGTTATGGCCTGCAAGTGGAGATTGTCCATTTTAAACATATGAATCATGAGGGAATATGTCACTACGGGTAGCCCGTGACAGGGGATGGATGTAGGCCCCTTCTGAAATTATGCAATTATCCCAATGGGATATGGAGTGTTAGGCTGAGTTTGAACATATTGCTCCATTCCAGATCCCAATGGCGCATGTTTTTAGCGTTTACTTACACAAATGGTAATCTAACATGCATTTGACTATATACAAGAGTGTTTATACTTTTGTCCATTAAGATTTTCGTTCATCTTCACACACCACATGCACTATTTAGACAATCACACACACAATATTTTATTTAAAATTGCAGCAGCACATGTAGCCACGGGAGACGTCTTCCAAAAAGATAGCTTCTAGTCCACCTCTTCCTCTATCTTTATTTGGTGGGACTTGGCGGCCTCCAATGATGGAATTGGTGCCCCCTCAGAATTACGGATTTGTTCTGGTGCACTCTTTTTTTTCTTTAATTTCTGCAACATTGTTGGTCTTTACTCTAATTTCCACTTTGTTGAACATACATTTCCCTCTTCTAGGCCTCACATCTTATTCTTAACAGAAGCTCAAGTTTTTGAGTGTTCCGGCAGCAAACCTTACATTATTTCCTCTTACTGTTTTTTTCCTAAATTTTCAGCAAAAGTCAGTTGTGTTTTTGTGCATAATAGCGTTGTTATTGTGATTCAGGTTTGAAGTCTTCTGAATCTTCCGAATTTTCTATTTTATGGTTCATTCTCTCTTACCATCTACTGTTAAATTCATCTGTTCTGTATATATGTCTCCTAACTCAACTGGGTATCCAAAATTCTTTGAATACTTAAACTCTAAAATTGTACACATTCTCTCACTTCTCATTTTTCTGAAATCGTTATCCTTGGTGATTTCAATGTTCACCACCGCCAATGACTTTCCTCTATTTCTCAAGATACAGATGAACTCGTCTAATATTTCTCTATCCAGAATAGCATCGAGCAGATGGTGCAGCCCTCTGATCGTATTGGAGATGAACACAACATGCTAGACCTCTTCTTAACTTCAAACCATTCTTCTTATTCAGTTACTCTTTTCACCTCCGGGTTCCTCGGATCACCTTCTTATCTCTGTATTCGTTTTCAGGTTTTATTTGTTATATTTCAATTTCTATTTTCCGTTTAATTTTGCATACATAAATTATTATTTACTACTAGTTATTAATTTCTTCTTTATCTGTGTGGTGGTACCATTTATACCACATTGAGTTTTAAGTGTACCACACCATTTAAGTTAATCGATCGGTACCCCGATACCAAAATCTTCTTCAGCCGGCCGTACCACAGATACCACTTGGGAAAGCAGCTACAGAATAAATCCAGCTCAAAAAAAAATTCAGCTCCCGAAAAAAAACTGAAATGAGACAAAAAGAAACAAATCCTAACATAACAATATAATATAATTTGAAAAAATGAAAATAAGTTAAATAATAATATCGCATTTAAGGCAATCATTTAAGGCTTTAAGTGGAATTTCTTAAATAATAATAAAGTAATGCTATTATGAAACAATTAATTTAAAAAATCAAATACTAACCATGAAACAAGTAAATAATGCATCAAAAAAATCAAAATAATATAGTGAATCTTAAAACAATCAAATAATAACAAAATCTTTAAACATGAAATAGTCAAATAAATAGATTAAAAAAAAATAAAAAAATAAAACCATAAAATAATGAATACCTGGCCAATGTTATTAACCAGTTTGTTCTCATTTACTTCTACGGTCCCACAGACAGCAGACCTTCACAACAGGAACCTTCACCTTAGTCTAACGAACGACGGTATACCACACTACCAAATCTCAAAACTGCAAGTTCAAAAACAACAATCCACTACTTTAATACTCATAATAGAAATACAAAATAATAAAAAATAAGAATATTAATAATAACCATAATAAGAAGAATAATATTAATCATCAATTAATCATCAAATTAATAAAAAATAATAATTACCTTCCCCATAGAAGGATTCCACATCCATAAGAGAAATTAAAGTTCCCCGAAACCACAACAAACTATTCACCATACCATCTATATCCTTAAGTGTTCCACCATCCACAAGACTATTCACAATCCTCTATTTAGTAATCCTCTATTTTTATAATTTAAAATCAAATAAATGATCTACAAATAACAATAGTATGGGCATGAAAAACAATTAACAACATTAATTCTACAATCATTCACTCTTCGCTCACAACAAAAAAATGAAAGAGCATGAATGCCGCAAACAAAGAATATTTAAGGTAATAAGGAATCGTTGAAAGAAACTACAATTACTGAATGCGCTAGAATACCTATCACTCAACACCACCATTCTCCCTTCTAACACCCTGATACATAACAATTAAAATACCCCCAATATGATACAAGCCAAACAAAATAGACTTATATACTCTCACTGACCTAACATTCCCAAACCCTAATTTGACTTGAACTGACTGATACATCATATGGTACCTATAAAATATGATACAAACCCATTAAGGGCAACTCACTACAATACCTACCACTAAGGGCAACTCACCACACCACCACTAAGGGCAACTCACTGCAATACCTACCACTAAGGGCAACTCACCACAACCCTACCACTAAGGGCAACTCACTGCACACCTACCACCAAGGGCAACTCACCACACACCTACCACCACAAGTAACTCACCACAACGCCAGTTTTCAAACCTGGGAACCTCGAGCAACTTATGCCCATGCCAGAATCACAAATTCTATTTCTTCAGATACTAAAACCTTGCAGAAAATGCAATGTTCACTTGCTTTCTTCCTTACACTTCTGGCAATTTCCCCCCAAAATCTCAACTCTAATTTCTTCTTCCTTTTTCCTCCACATTATCTTTTGATTTCACAACTACAGTTTTACTTTCTGCTAAACTGAACTCCCTTCGCTCAAACCTTTGACCCTAATTCCACTTTAGACGATTCTGGAACAATTGCTCCCCTCCACCCTCTCCCAACTCATTTATGAATAACATTGTAATTTCTAAAATAAAATTTATTTCTGTTCTATCCTAGCTTAACACTAAGAATGCGCATGTTTATGATGGTGTCCGTTCTGCAACTGTTAAAACTTGTTCTTCCGAGCTTGCACCCTGCTTTGTTAAACTTTTTTGTCTCTGTCTTTAAACTTCGACTTTCCTTTTCTGCTGGAAACGTGCACTCATTCAACCTGTGCCGAAAAAGGGGGACCCCGTCTCACCCCTCTAACTATCGTTTTATTGCTTTAACTTCCGTTCTTTTCAAAGTTTTCGAATTTACCCTTAACAAGAAGATTTGGAAACATCTCAGTTCTTCTGATCATATTAGATGATATTCATCCTATTTTTTTTTAAGTTGTCACCACCGCTCACTGGCAGAGCCCTATTCAAGGAGGGGGTATTGTACGCCTCAAAGGTTCATCTAACGCAAATTACGCAGATATACTCTAATTTTTGGTCCTCATCTCTTCAATGTTTCGGTGAATCTTTTGATGTGGCACTAGACATATCAAAATCCTTCGATAGTGGCTGGCACAATTTTTGGACCTCTAAACTTCCCTCTTTCATTATGTGTTCTTTCTCTGATTTTCTTTATTATCATTCATTGAATCTATTAATAGTAGTTTTCCTCAGGGTTCTGTCTTATCTCCAACTCTTTTTCCACTTTTCATCAATGATCTATCCGTCCACCACCTCATCTAATTATTCTTATCAAGAAATGAATATTAAGTGACCACCACCGATTTTTTGTAAATTTGGCATGCTTATAGATCTCAATGAGAAAATTTGAATGCCACTTGTCTCAAATTTCTAGCTAAACTGGTTCCTGAGATTTGACCTCCTGAATTTTTCCAAAAAGGTCAATTTTTGAAGGTCATGACATATTTTTAAAAGTGATTACTTGGGTGCTATGGCAGCTAGAGAACTCGTTTTTACGTCATTTTGAAGCTCTTGAGTAGATGTACAAATGTTATTGTATGACATTTTGTGCGTGGGGTCAAATAAAAAAGTTGACCTTTAATTTGACCTTTAACCTTTCATAACTTTTTTGACCTGGTAACTGATTTTCTTCAAATTTTTACCAAAATTATATATTTCTTGACATTCAATGTGCAAAGTTTCATGCTGGGGATTTGATGGGAACTATCTTTAACAAGTGATTTAATAAACTACTGTTTCGATAAAATTAAGAAAAGGACCAATTCATAGGCTCCCAATAAAATAATTTTAAGTTGAATATATATATATATATATATATATATATATATATATATATATATATATATATATATATATATATATATATATATATATATATATATATATATATATATGTAAAGGGGTGTGAAAATCCCTTTCTTTTCTTTTTGTTTTTGTTTTTTTTAAGTATTTTGAAGTGGAGCTTTATTATGTATTTTATCAAAAGTCATTTTTATCCCTCGTTCATTTAAACTGTATATATTAAAACCTTTATGGAAATATTCATATTCTATTAATTCTTTATATCTTTTTATTTTTTAGACCTTTGAATTATTGATAATATTTATTGTTTAATCTTGTTTTGTTATATGAATTGAATATTGTGTCCAAAGTTTATTTTTAAAAAGACACAAAAACACAGTTTACGTCGTCATATGTTGAATGCAGAAATACTAACTATCTAACAAGGTCAGTTATTAAAATTAATTATATAAATTATTATTTTAGTATTAAGTTAATAATAATGCTATGCTAAAAAAGATTTTAAATGTTAATAAATAAATAACGGGTTTCCCAATATTCCAGTTGCTCCCGTGGCTGTATCTTCGTTATCCCAGCTTTCAATCCTGCAGTTCCCTTCATGTAAATAGAACCCCTCCCAGTACGACTTACCAGTTCAGGGTGAGTACTACCTGAAAAGAAAATATTGAATTAATTAGTTTTAAGTCAATTAAATAATAAATGTTAATTCAATATAATAAAATGAAAACTGGTGAAGACATAACTCACTCTATGTTTTATGTTTTCCCCAGGGTTCTATTTTTGGGATTCTTCTAGTCGTAGGCTTCTATTCTGAGGCAGGGTTTCATTGGTGATGAAAGTTCTTCTAGGCTTCTTTTTGTGAGCTTTCTCTAGTCCTAGACTTCTAATGCTGGTCCCTTTTGCTGAGCTTCGTTGTGAAGAGGCTTCTTAACTAGAATTCATATGTTGGGATTTGTTAACCCAAAACTTTGAACTTCTCCCAGAGATTACAAATACTTCCCAGATTCCCGTTAATATTGAACTGGCCCATATTTAAACTACTATATCTTTTGTTAATGGTGGAGGTTTACCATATCGTTGTTTGTGTTAATGTAGTTTTAAACTTGAGACATTGAATCAGTGAATAAAGAAAGAAACGTTTAAAAATCAGTTGTGTTAAAAAATATACTTTTATAAAAATATTGAACTTCTTCTAAAAGCTTACTACTAAATAATTTAGAATACTTACTTAATGATTAAATGAATTATTTTTACTATTCATAAATTATTGTAATAATTAAGAATATATATTTTTCCCTTCTATACTCCCTTGCTCTCGAACTTACCTTTATGTGTTAAATATCCTAACACGTGCATATGTTTTAAAGACCCCAGTCACACATCTAACCAGGTATATGTCTTTGCGTATGATAAGTTCTGTATATTAAGAATAATTCTGAATATTTGTAGGTATTAGATTTAATTACTGAAAAATCGAATATAAGATTGTATATATATTTAGGGTTAGTTAATCATTAAACATAAAATAACAACGGGTCTTATTCAAATACCCTCCATAATTTGCGATGACATAATTCAATTAAAGTAAATAAAATATTCCCCGATGAACCAAGAAACTTTCATTCTACACACATGTAACATCGGTATATGGAACTGCAAGGTCCCGCGACAAATACCACAGAATAATAAAGCTTTGTCCGGATGAGAAGAGTTGTATCGGAAGAAAATACATCCGCTACTCCTCTCTTAGACATTGGTCAGGTAAATACATATATATATTGCCTGATTATAAAATTTCCATATAAATTCTCTAATTCTTAAATATTATATAGATAGGTAGGATTAACCTATTAGAATAGATAATTCGGTATATTTATAAGCATATATATATATATATATATATATATATATATATATATATATATATATATATATATATATATATATATATATATATATATATATATATATATATATATATATATATATATATATATATATATATCTAAGGGAAGTAACATTCCATAGTATAAGGGTCATCCGTATTTCTAGACCATTCCACAAATATTGGTGATCCTGGAATTACTCTCCCTTACATAGCCTCATTAAATGGCGCCCGAACAGGGACCTTGTGTTCTTGTCTGCCGCGTTGCATTTTTTGAGTAGATTGTGACTTGGTTCACACTTTCGTCTCTTGGATTTTCTGTAATCCCATGGTTTTCTGTATGGATGTTGAAATTCTAGTAGATCGAGAGAAAATATTATACTGTCCCTGATTTCCCCTTCCAATATTTAAATCTTGGCTGATACTAATAACAGAGACACTGCTGATCCAAAGGACCTATTAAACCTTATGGACGTTTCTAATGCCTTGTTTTCACTTGCAACTTTGGACAAATTAAGAAATAGTTTAGATAAAAATAATAAAAAAATGCACAACCAAGAAGCGTATGTGTATGATTTCCCAGTCATTGACTATACACGTAATAGTTACTCGCCTGAGAGACATAGAGGAATAAAGCTATTACAACGACATGAAGTCATAAGCCCTGTAAAGAGATTATTGAATCCCCCTAAAGCTCCTAATTCTTCAGGAGACTACAAGCACAATAATGTTCCCTTGTATACCACTCAGAACACACAGTATACTGATCTAGCTGCCCAAAAATTGCAGTATCAATTAAATTTAATAAATGAAATAACTAGTCTTTTGAATCATCTAGCTGTAAGCTTAAAAGATACCCAAATCAGTGATTCTGAATATCCTTCTCGTGATAATATACCTGGTCGGAATCATACATATTCCCATAGGTACCAACGTAGCTCTTCTCCTAAGTCGGAAAAGAGTAGATATTACTATAATAAAAAATTCAGTAAATGGAACAATTTGCAGTCGTTGAATGGTAATTCGACCTTTGGTTATCACATGTCTGATGGTACAAATGCCCCACGTATGAACGTTTATCGTAATGAATTAATATGTGATTATTGCTCTAAGGTGGGCCATAGTATGAATGAATGCTACAAATACCTCGGTATTTGTAGTTATTGTAAACAAGGTCATAAAATAGCTAAATGCAGAGTACGTCCGACTCCTTTGTTTTCCCCTCAGAATAGTCGTAGTTCTAGTATAGTTTGTTTGTTTTGTAAGAAATTGCATCCTGGAGTGAATTGTTTAGATAAAGCCCAGAAACAGGACGAGGAAAATGATACCTATTCTTTCAGTAATAGTTCCCTTCACTTCCTCCTCGTCCTCCTCGTAAAATTGTGAAATCCTGTGAATGGTGTGGTCTGTCTCATTTGGAAGGTAAATGTCTGGGTATTGTTGGAAAATCTTGTCGACCAGAACATTCGGTCAACCTTAAAACTCCACTGGTAATACCTAAACCAGTGGAAAATCCCAAACAGTCTTCACCCATGGAGATAAATAACTCTGTTGAAAAAATTGTTCAGTCTACTTCCCCAGAAGTAAAGAAACCTTTGGAGAAAACTATATCAAATGAATTATCAGTTCATGTTCTTAGTGCAAAAGAATTGAATAGTAGTACTGAAAGTCTGTGTCTTTTGAATGTCATTAATCATAGTGTTCAAAGTACAAATGAATCTGTTAATAGCAATGAAAGTCATTGTCTTTTAAATGCCTCTGATCCGATTGTGAAAGGTATAAATGAATTAATTAATAGTAATGTAAGCCAGTCTTTTCTAGATGTTCCCGATTCTATTGTTCACAGTATAAAAGAAGTAGATTGTAATAGGGGAAGTGAGTACCTTTCTAATAACACTATTCACGGAGTTCATAGTGAGAATGAATCCGGTAGTGTTGATGAGAGTCAATACCCTCCTAGTGATTATACCTGGTTGAATGAAACCATGTCAAATAATTCCTCTTCCGTCCAAGATGTAGAAAACACATCTGCAGAATATAAATTTCCCTCGTTCCCATTGTTAAAAATTGAAAATAAATCCTCAGTGGAAAATAGTTTTGGATCCAATACGGAGGATAAACCTATTTCCATTCCAGTCCCAGTACCGATATCTATACGTACTGTACGAATAAATTTAAATACAAAAAGAACTGACTCGTTTACTTTCCCTGTCGCTATTAGACCTAATAGTCAAAAATTCTATGGGTGCTATGTCGACAGTGGAGCAGGAGTAAGTTTGATCAGTACCGAGTTCGTTGCCACTTGTTTAAAAGATTTAGAAATATGCTCAACCATTTCTTTGGGAATTAAAGAAATCAGGGGATTGCACCATAATTACAGTGTCCCTGTCACCCATTATATCGAAATGAAATTGTATTTCCCCAAAACTAAGTTTGTTACAAAACATATCAAATTCATAGTCGTTCCTTCTGCATTTCTACCTGAATTAATGGTGTTGGGAACAGTTTCTCTTGAAAATAATGAGCTATTACCTAATATAAACCAGACCGAGTTGTTACATACAAAAGACTCAAAGATAGAAGTGGTATCAATTGATCCAATAGACTTGCCCTCCCTGTCTATCCCGTTTCAATATAGAGATCTTAGTTCCTTTGCTTGGTCTCCTTGTAATATGAAATAAAAAGAATACTTTGATGATTATATCAAACCTTATATCATCAAATATATAATGCCGCTAAAAAAATCTATGGCATATCTCTCACTAGTTTTCTTTTCTTTCTATTTTCCTGCCTCTCTTACTATCTTCTGGGTTTTAAAGGGAATCTGGAGGGAAGGGGGGACTTGGGATTTTAATAAATCAAACAAAATCTGAAATGCATTATTATTGCATAAACAAATATTATTTTTATATAGGCCCTATATAAATGTTGTCCACACTTTGGATAACTTATTCTTAGATAGGTATTGCAGAGTCTAGTATATTTAAAAGCCATAATTGTATATATATTTAGGGTTAGTTAATCATTAAACAAAAAATAACAACGGGTCTTATTCAAATACCCTCCATAATTTGCGATGACATAATTCAATTAAAGTAAATAAAATATTCCCCGATGAACCAAGAAACATTCATTCTACACACATGTAACATCGGTATATGGAACTGCAAGGTCCCGCGACAAATACCCCCGAATGATAAAGCTTTGTCCGGATGAGAAGAGTTGTATCGGAAGAAAATACATCCGCTACTCCTCTCTTAGACATTGGTCAGGTAAATACATATATATATACATTGCCTGATTATAAAATTTCCATATAAATTCTCTTATTCTTAAATATTATATAGATAGGAAGGATTAACCTTTTAGAATAGATAATTCGGTATATTTATAAGCATATATATATATATATATATATATATATATATATATATATATATATATATATATATATATATATATATATATAGTATATATATATATATATATATATATATATATATCTAGCGGGAAGTAACATTCTAGTATAGGGGTCATCCATATTTCTAGACCATTCTACAAATATTGGTGATCCTGAAATACTCTCCTTACATATATAGAAAAATAGATAGTATATATATATATATATATATATATATATATATATATATATATATATATATATATATATATATATATATATATATATATATCTTCTTCTTCATCTATCTTTTTTTCCCAAGATTGGGAGTAAGGTGCGTTTCATGCATCAGAAAGAAAAGCAGTAGGAGAAAATTATGACAAAAGTCAAAAGAAAGCCCAGCCTTACCGCCCCTCTGTACCATTAATTAGTAAGAACTCGTCGCAATCAGAAAATCCACCCTAGAGCTTCACGGGACCGCGACGGATCTTCACTATGGTAAATCGTCAAGTGTAGGGTTCATCCCCTGGCCCAGTGGGCCACAACCATACCCCCTGCAAAACCCCCACTCCTACCACGCACCTTTCTTCTCGCCTCTGCCACACTCACATTTCTCTCCTGCACACATTCCTTACTACTGACTCAATCCACTTTTTTCTTCGATCTCCCAGCTGGTCGACCCCCAACACACTCACCACTATACATCTGCTTAATAACCAAATCGACTATCATTCATCCTTTCCACATGACCAAACTATTTCTTCAATATACTTTCATTTATTCTCGTTACCTTTTCTCACACCACACAATTTTCTAATACGTTCATTCCTTATTTTATCAATTCTTCTCAACACCTAGCACGCCCCTCTAAGATTGTCCATCTGAGCTTGAACTTTAGATCTATACTCTTATTCCAGACCAGTCTCATTACCAAGGGCACACATGGTAACAACATACCTCATGCAAGACTCCCAGCGCACTCCAGACTTAGTCCTTTCACACCACCAACGATTAATTGCACCAGCACCTTTCCTACTATCAACCTTCCTACTACACCCTGCATCATCCGTTCTTTTCATCCAACACATAATCTCTAAATATTTAAACTCAGACACTTGTTCCGCTGCTCACCATCTAACATAACTTCATACACTGAGGACTGTCCTCACTCACAACCCTAACCTTACCCTTATCCATGCTTACTTCTAAGCCCCTCCTTTTTACACACCCTGCCAAATCTCTCTCTACCAATCCTCTCAAACTCTTCAGATTTACCACACAGAACCAAATCATCTGGCATATATATATATATATATATATATATATATATATATATATAAGTATATATATATATATATATATATATATATATATATATATATATACCCTTATATAAGTGGTAAGGGAGATAAGGGGAACTGTAGGAATTATAGGAGAATTAGTTTAATGAGTTGTAGGGAAGATATATGCTGGAATTTTGGTCGAAAGAGTGCGGCGAGAGTGACTGAAGGACTGATTTGTGAAGAACAAGGTGCGTTTAGCAGTATTAGAGGATGTGTGGATCAAATCTTACTTTGATAACAAATGATTAAGAAAATGAGGGAGAAGAAGAATAAATTGTATTACAGATTTTATGAATTTGCAACAGGCGTATGATAGGATTAATAGGGAAGCTCTATGGCAGGTGTTAGTGATATATGCTGTTGGTGGTAGGCTTCTGAATAGAATCAAAGTATGTACGTGACGATAGTGAAGTAAGAATAAATGGTGTCAAAAGTGATTGGTTTAATATTAATAGTGGAGGAGGCAGGGATGTGTTATGTCTCCTTGGTTATTTAATTTGTATATGGATGGGGTTATGAAAG
>JABUQX010008643.1:20000-35000 GCA_015478945.1 Trachelipus rathkii
TTATTAGGAGCCTATGAATTGGTCATTTTCTTAATTTTGTCGAAACAGTAGTTTATTATATCAATTGTTAAGGATAGTTCCCATCAAATCCTCAGCATGAAACTTTGCACATTGAATCTCAAGAAATATCTAATTTTGGTAAAAATTTGAAGAAAATCGGTTACCAGGTCAAAAAAGTTAAGTGAGGAAATAAAAATGGTATATTTTGAATAGGGTGCAGGGAGATAACGGGATCTAATTAATAAGAAGTTTCAACTTACCAAAAAATTTTCGTTGGCAACTAAATCAAGTGATATCGATCAAAGCAGTGATATCGAAGCAGGAGACTTGAAAACTGTTCTGAGACACCTTCTTTTTCTGGAGAGGCGGGTCGGACTAGTGGTAGTGCCCCCTGTACATTGTCTAACGGCGACGCTGTTGTTGATGGTTCGAGTCCTGGCGTGATTGAAATTTTTCTTCGTCTTATTATTGCAAATTTATCTCAACAAGCATGTTGTGCCCATTTCGGCACTGAGGCAGATGTATGTTGCGTAGCTTTTGAAAGGTTGCTTAGGTTCTCTTCAGGCGAGTGGCGTCACTTTGATCAAAATTCTTAAATCCCTTCAGGGTCAGGATAAAGGAAAACAACAGGACGCTTTGAGTGTTTATTGCGCTATCTGATGCTTTACAATTATTCAAATAACCTCGTAATCAGTGCCTAAAACAAATATCATAAATTAATACATGAAGTTCCCAAAAGATACAACTGCACATGGGGAAATTTTAAATCAAATTGAAATATATATTTCCACAGTAAAACATATAGGAATTCAATGAAAAATTTACGAGGAATATTAAAGTGACATCACTCTCAGAGACAATGTGAAAAGCATAAAAGATATAGCACAAAAATGAAAAAAAAAATTACAAAAAGAAATTTATAAAACGAATCAAATTTATTTACTCACAAAAGAAAAAAAAAATTATATTCTGTAGAATATTCACTTATAAAATAAAAGTGGTGAAGCCACCTCTCTGAAAAAAAAATATATTTTGAATAAAGGGGTTAGTTGTGACAATCTACTAACTCCAAAAAAAAAAATCTCATAAACAGCAATCGTAAAGTAAAGTACATAATTCAAACTTACTCTATTATTTTATAAATGTTCTTCATATATACTTTTACTCAGATGATGTCCACATCCTCTACAGGCATATAAATGTTTTTAATCAACTACCAAAAAAAATAAAAAGATGAAAATGAATTAACTATTCAAGAGTAAGGTATCTTATAAATTTTACAAAAAGACGATATAGCTACAAAATAAATATATATCTACACCATTATGAAAAAAAATATCTTAAAGCACAATTACAAATTGAATAATTATTTCAACATTAGTGTATTTTCATTTAACAATAATTATTGTAATTATTATAGTTGTTGAATTATGATTTCTTTCATACTAATACTGATAACAGCTTTCAAAATTATTTTAATTTTAATATTGCTTTGAATTCAGGCTTTAATTAAGAAACCTTGCTAAAACAACTCCATATTATTATTATTACTGTAATATTTTGGGGATGAGGTCATCAGCAAGGAGGAGGTAATGGGTAGAGTGAGAAAGTTGAAGAATGGTAAATCTGCAGGTATAGATGAAATTACTGGTGAAATGGTCGAGAACGGAGGCGAGATGGTAATTGATTGGATTTGGAAGTTTTGTAATAAAGTGTTTATGGAGGGTAGTTCCGATGGACAGGTGAGCAGTAATAGTAAACAAATTCTTTATATAAGGGTATGTGGAGATAGGGGAACCGTAGGAATTATAGGGGAATTAATGAGTGTTTAACCTTAGAGTTTATTCAAATGAAGCTTAGTTTAATATTTGTACTAAAATTTTTCAATTTTCATTTAATTATTTTTAATATGTGAATGGTTTGCTATAGGTAAGAAATAGTTATTTACTTTTTGTTTTATTACTTTGTATATCAGTTTTTTATTTTTCCTAAATGGATGACCGAACTTGAATAACTATTCGGCCGAATAGCGGTGATTATTCGGCCGAATATTCATTCGGTTTTTTCACTCATTCTCGCACATCCTAATATATATATATATAGGTGTATATATATATATATATATATATATATATATATATATATATATATATATATATAACGCTCATGGCTTATAGGGAGGCTTGTCACCCGCTCTCATATAGAGTAGGACGCTGGCTCAACCACCGCATGTGCTGGAGTTTTATCTACCCAGCAAGAATTAAAACCCGACTGCGAACACGTTGGTGGCGCTGGTTTGGGATAGGCGCCCTTAAAGTTTGATTTCCTGTGGTCCCCGTGTTACCCTTACATAGGGGATAAAGCACGTTAAAAGGTAGTAGTTTATATATATATATATATATATATATATATATATATATATATATATATATATATATATATATATATATATATATATATATATATATATATATATATATATATCCTCCAAAACTTCTATGTGCATATGAAGGGAGGAGTAAAATTTCAAAGCCTTGGATATTCAAACTCGCATCAAAACTACATCAGAATTTATTTGTACAATATATATAAACCACTCGTGCCTAAAACTCAACATAATTAGTATATAAGAAACATGTAAATGGTAATAACATATTTAAATAAGAAAATATGGAAATACATGGCAAAACATATTACAAAAAAAATAAGATCAGACCAAGTACCGGGTCTTTTGACTCTCAAAAATCTTTAAATATACGGATCAAAGCAGATCACAGCAGAATATTTATGTAAATATAATCATACTCCTAAAAATAATAAAAAAAATTATATGAACTTATTTGTTTTGACAAATACAAAATTTTATTTGTCGTTATGTTTCCTTTGCCTCAAATTTCAACGTGCCTGGCCCAGAAATATATATAACTCATTATTATTATTATTATTATTATTATTATTATTATTATTATTATTATTATTATTATTATTATTATTATTATTTTTATTATTATTATTCATACTATCAGTGTACCCATTATTCTCATCATTGTTAATTTTCTCTTTTGATAAAGGGCACCCAAGTAATGTTGTGGAAATGTTCAAATTCATAAGTGAAGAAGAGAAGAAACAAGTAATAAATCAGGTTCCTAAGAAGATAAGTAAAAACCGTGTAAAGCCTGTACAGAGAAAGAAAAGAAATTTAAATAAAATTAAAACACCAAAAATAGCAAAAGGGAATTGATGTATATAACTGGGGCGAAAAGAGACTTTTCTACTTGAAATAAAACTTTTTGGAAATCTATTTAAGTAGTAAAAAAAAAAAAATTAAAAATAGCAAAAAGGAAATTGATGTATTTAACTGGGGTGAAAAGAGACTTTTCTACTTGAAATAAAATTTGGGGAAAGTCTATTTAAGTGGAAAAAAAAAATTAAATAAAATAAAAACACCAAAAATAGCAAAAGGAAATTGATGTATATAACTGGGGCGAAAAGAGACTTTTCTACTTGAAATAAAACTTTAAGTAGTAAAAAATTTAAAAAAAAAATAAAAAGCACCAAAAATTGCTATAAGGGAATTGATGTATATAACTGAGGCGAAAAGAGGCTTTCCTACTTGAAATAAAACTTTGGGGAAATTCTGTTTAAGTAGTAAAAAAATAATTTTAAAAAAAAATGCCAAAATAGATAAAAAGAAAAAATTTCAAAAGAAATCTGGATATATACTATATATAACCTTTGCGACGAGAAGCTTTTTCCACTTGAAATAGCATTCACGGCTGAGGCCTATTTAAGAGGTAAAAAAAAAATTAATAAAATAAATCTTGAAAACCAAACTAGATAAAAAAATATAAAATATTTTTCTGAAGCTAGTAGGGCTTAATTCACTGTTTTAAGTATCAAAACTATATTAAAAATGAAAGCTAAAATTTAGAGAGAGAATAAAAATATTTTCACTGTGGATTTAAAATTTTCTTAAATTCAGTATGGCATATCTTTATCTGGTTTCTTCAAATGTAAAGAAGCTGCAGAAAATATGCTGAAATGTGCATCTTAGGTATATAGGCCGTTTGAGCATTGTACCATTTATCAGACCTAAGGTACAGGAAGAGTTTTTCCAAAAAAAAATCAAATATCTTTTTAGCAAATTCGGAAAAATTTTAATAATGTATTTTAATAAATACTGGGTATGGAACTAAAAACCTTAAATAACTAATTAGAGAAAAAGATATATTTACCAGATATATTCGAAAGTAAAACGTGATTGGAGAAACACAAACACCAAGGTATCATAACTTTTCCAAAGTGAGTCTCCTCGCTAAGATTTTGCAGGACCGGCTGAGAAGAGGGGGGGAGAGAAAAAAATGGGGGAAAGAAGGAGGGTTAGTATTCCACAGGATATAGCGGTAGGGAGAATTTCCATAAAATCCATCAGAAGAATTTGTTGTTATTTATGTTATTAAATTTAAGATGTTTCCAATAAAATCAAGAGAATTCCAAGTGAGGAAATAAAAATGGTATATTTTGAATAGGGTGCGGGGAGATAACGGGATCTAATTAATAAGAAGTTTCAACTTACCAAAAAATATTCGTTGGCAACTAAATCAAGCATTACATTTTGTCTACAGCATTCAATCGGGGGGGGGAAAAAAAAGGGGGAATACAGATTATCAGTTCGTTCACAAAGAGAGGGGGGGGGGGAGAAAAGAAAAAATGAGATGAGAGAACCTTTTCAAAATTTGAAGGCTGTTTATCAAAATTCGATGGTTTTATAAACCAAATTTCTTTTTGGTTTATAACGAAATTTCTACAGATGATAATCTGGGGAAAGAGTACTGTTACCCCCCAAAAAAAGTTAATTACTTATGCCTTGGTTGCAGATGGATCCGAGTAAGTGTGTTCTAATATGGGATAGTTATTTGGAAATTGCTAAGGTTCAGGAATTTGAGCTCTCTGAATGATGATGTACTGAATATTAGGTACCGCCGAAGGTGCTGCAGGAATTACCTGATTTGGATGAAGTTTAAAATAAACATAGATGCCTACCATGCTGAGGATAGCAATAACAATAGAGAATCCGGATATAGAAAAAGAATGAATGTTTATTAACTCCTGTGTTTGAAGAGTTTGGTTGATGGTGTCTAATGAAGCATCCTAATATGGGTGTATAGGTTTTAATTTCAATTTGGAGGATAAGGAGGTTATATTGGGAAGGAAATCATGTAATATATCTAAGTGCTCAGGAAGCTGTGGGTCTCTAGAAATCCAGTTTGTCTGTAGAGAAGAGTGTAGAGGATACTTAAAAGAATATTTTTCAGATACTAAGGTACAGCCTTGAGGGAGAGAGAATAAAGCGCTAGTACTTAATTTCGGCTGTTTCTTAGGACAAGAAATGGAGGCTATTATAGGGGAAGGAAATGAGATTAGAGTATAGTCTCTGACTTTAAGATTATAGGGTAATTTATAGGGATAGGTATTATAGTTGCACTGAGTGGTGTTGTGTTTTTCAAGTATGGCTGATAATATGCAGTTTTGATAGTCTATAGAGTGTATGAGATTTGAAGGAAAACAGACATAATTCGCATTAGAATGTTTACAAATGTCTTCTGAAAGGCTTGTACTATAGGTGTATTTTAATGTTTTGTGGTTTAAGAAATAATAAGGATAAGGATTATGTAATATGATTCTAGAATAAGTCTCGTTGAAAGTAGTTGGAAATGGAATTATGTTGTAAGCTTCATAGGGTGTTTCTTCTGAAAAGGGAAAGATTGTGGATAGCAGGTAAGGGTTATTTCCTAGAATATATGATCAAGAGAAAGTAAATAATTGGTAGAAGTGGTGCAGGGTTTGACTACTGTTACGGATGAGTTCGAGTATGATGTCATATGAATACAGATTTAAAGGAGTGTTATGGTTTTTGGCTGTTTCCCAGATGTTTTGAACTGTCATAATAAGGTTGTGTATATTGTCTGAGATGACCTTTTCTTTTAAGAGTTCTTGCTGTAATTCTATTGAAGATATCAATGAATTTACATACTTTGTTATGACTATCAGATTGTCTTTAATGGATGTTAATGTGTTGGTATTATTGTGTACTTGCTCTTTTAATTTATTAAAGTGTGTTCTTGTATCTTGTAAAATATTTATTCTAGTGTTGAGCTTTTAAATGTCATTTATGGTGGCAGTTCCAAATAAATACTGTAAAGCTGTTCCGCCTATGTCCATTAGACCTCTCTTAATTTTCCTGGGGTTTGCTGGAGCTTGAACTTTTAAATGGGATAATACCCAGGGGTCTTGGGACAGATTTATGAAATTCTTTTGGCTTTCATCTAATAATGATTTTATATAATTTAATTCTGGTGAAATGTTTGTTACATCTGAGTGAAATCTATTCTTAAATTTTTCTTGTAAGTAAGGAATATAAATTGATGTTAAATCTTTATTTTTGCTTACTATCTCTCTTATTTGCTCGTATATTTCTTTTGTGCATCTTAAGTCTGTATGAATTTCCAAGTAACTCGTTATAAATTTTATCTGCCCTGTCTGTTTCACTATGAATCCTGGGTGTATTTCATATTTTGATTCTGTGATTTCTTTTTCCAGCGTGATGGTGGCTGTTTGTAGAAAGATGTGGAAGATCCAATTTGTCCACATGCTGTCTGTGAAAAAGAAGTATGAGAGTTTTATGAGAGATGGTTTTTGTGCAATGCTTTGCTGTGAAAGAGGAAAAAATCATAAGTTAATAATATTTGATGTTATTGTGTTGTAAAATTTCTTTAATTTGGAAAAGTGTTTTCAGTTTTCAATTTTTACATGTTTGAAATTCTTTGTTTCAAAAGTGTTTTTATATTTATACATTGATGTAAATGTATGAATTGTTCTCCCCTTGGCACTTTTTAAAAGAAAATCTAAACTATTTATGGCTTTGGAGGTCTCAGGGGGAAACCTCTACCTCTAGGGATATTTTGTGGAGGTGGTAAGAGAAATTATTTGCCACCTCTAATTATTGTTCTCTGTTGTCTATTTCTCAAAGACATGGGATGAGGAATGTTGGTGTTTCTCATCGTGAAATTTGGAACATAGGTATGATCACGAGACCTATTATCAGGTGGTGATGGAGGGGAGGTGTTCCTGGGTGTGGTGATAGGAAGTTTTGGGGAAGTGTCTTGTGTACAAGGAATTGGAAGATCTGACGGAGGTTGCAAAGGTCTTTGTGGTAGGGGGGATGTTGGTGGTAAAGGTGGATGAAGAATTTTGATAGGATGGTCCACCTTGAAATGATATTTAGGAGGTAGTACAGGTGGTGGGGGAGAATGAATTTCTGACACTGGAGGCTGAGTTGGGGATGGAGAATCGTCAAAAGATAGTTTTGGAGGTATTGTGGTGGGAAAGCCTTTGAAAGTAAGTCTTTATGGAGGGGAAGGAGAGAAAAAAAAATTAGAATTAGGAGGTGGTAAATGAGCGTGGGAGGAAGGATGTGACTGAACTTGAGAAGGAGGAGTTGAAGGAGAATGAGATGGGAGAGATAAAGGAGATTGAGATGGGAGAGGAGAAATAGATCGTGATGTTGGAGGTGAATTAGAAGGTGGTGGTGTCAAGGAAGGAGGTGGTAACGGATTTCTTTGGGCGTTAGTAAGGAAGGTGGAAGTTGTCTTTGGAAATAAATAGTGTTAAGAATAGCTGGGGAAGGATGTGGAGGTGTTTGTGTGTTTTGGATGACTTTAGTAGGTGGCTTTTTAGATGGTATAAGGTCACCTTTGGGGTTGGAGGTAGAAATTGGTACATCATCTGCTCTAAGTTTTGAAATCTTAATATTATCTCTATGAACAATAAAGGTTTTGGATGTTTTTAAACATTGTAAAAGCAACTTATTAAAATGTACTAACTGTTTCACTTGAAATGGGCCAGTCCATTTTGAAAAAAGTTTTGGTGACTGCCTCGGTTTTTTCACATCTAATATAAAAACATAGTCACTGACTCTAATAGGTGTGGACGTTGCTTTTATATGTTGCCTATGCATTTGTTTTGTGGTTTCTTGCTGAAGTTGTTGGCGAGCTTGGTCTCGAATGAGATTGGCTCTTTCTGCAAGATCTTTTATATATTCATGAATAGGTTTTTGTGGTTCAGAACCTTTAGTAAAAGGAGAGATATAATTGGGGAGATCCCAAGGAAGACGTTTGTTGTAAGAATACAACAGAAAATGAGGAGTACAACCGATAGAATAGTTAAAAGTTGAGTTTATAGCTATTTGAGTAAAAGGTATTAGCTTAACCCAATTATCATGATTAGAATTTACTTAATGCCTAAGATGGTTCGCAATCTTCAACATTTCCCTTTCGGCCATGGTGTTTGCTTCCGGTGGACGGACGACTATATTTACTTCCTTTATATGCTTTTGATTGCAAATCTCCTTGAAAAATTGAGATGTCATCTCTGGGGCTCGATCCGCAAGAATTACTTCTGGGGTGCTTTGCCTGCATATGACGCTTTCCAGCAACGCCTGAGCAATATCTTTTGTTGTATGCTGAATTAGAGGCACCAGCTCCACATATCTTGTGAGGCTGTCTTTCAACACTAAGAAATATTTTGCTTTTGTCTCCCTACAGATCGGTATTGGTCCGAGCACACCTAAGTGTATTCTGGAAAAAGGCTCGAACGGAAGGGGGTAGGTTTTAATTTCGGCATTTTCGGCGTGTTTCCCTTTCCTCTCTGACATGAGGTGCAGGTATTGCAATTTTCTTTCACCAGCGTATATAGTTTCGGGAATATGTATTTTTCCCTGATGTGATAGACTGTTTGTTCAACACCACAATGTCCCGATGGGAGAGAGTCATGATTATATTCAATGATGGAATGTATCATTGAATCAGGAACTTGTAAAAGAAAACTACCGTTTTGTGTGGCATAGTGGAGGATATCATCATTCAAAACGTGCGGGAAAGTGTCAGCAGAAGTGTCTTGTTGCTGAAGAGGTTTGTTATGTGATAGCAAAGGCTTAGCAAAATCATAAAGATCTTTTAATCTGTTGCACGCTTTTTGTTCTTTTACAAAATTTTCTTTTGTAAGGTGGAAGCGTGTGGTGGACAAAACTGCATTTTAAGCGAAAGTATGAGTTAAGGGTGGAGGATTTCGCTCAAATAATCAGGAACTATGTTTAATTTACCCTGTTTATATACAATTGTAGGGTTGAAGTGCGATATAAATAAGTTCCATCTTTCCAGATGGCCGGATAGCTGCCTATGTCTGATAAGATGGATTAAAAGTTGGTTATCTGTGATTATTGTCACTTCATAACCAAAAATAGTGTTGCGAAATTTGTGTAATGCAAAAATTATTGCTAGAGCTTCCTGCTCTATTGTGGAATAGTTTATTTCCGCTTTAGAAAGCGACCGAGAAATAAACGACAAGGGCTTCTTGTAGTTCTCATCCAGTTGAAATAAAACGGCTCCCAGAGCTACGTTTGAAGCATCAGTGTTTATAAAGAAAGGCTTGTTATAGTCAGGATAACACAACTGTGGTTGTAATAAAAGTTTATCCTTAAGAATTTCAAAAGCTTTCTGTTGTTCAGGACCCCATACAAAAGTTGTGTTTTTGTGAAGCAACTTTGTAATGGCTTTTACTGTCTCTGAGTAGTTGTTAAGTAAATGAGAAAAATAATTTAGGAACCCGAGAATTGACCTCGTTTCTGACACGTTTGTTGGTTGCTTGAAAGCTGTAAGAGTTTTCAGCTTTATAGGATCAGGAGAGATCCCCTTATTGGAGATTTTGAAATCTAAAAAGAGTAAACTACTTCTGAAGAATATACATTTTGAAAGCTTCATTTTCAACTTGTTTTTTCTAAATGAATCAAAGACTTTCTTTATATTTTCAACATGGTTTTGCAAAGAAGTCCCCATGATAACGTCGTCGAGGAAAACTCTGCAGGCATCGCCTAACAGGTGATATAATGTTAATTCCATCAATTTTGCGAACGTAGAAGGAGCGTTGGCTAATCCAAAATTTAAACGTGTTGGACAATATTGTCCTCTTGTTGTTCTAAAAGCGAGCAGCGGTTTCGTGTCTTCTTCGATTTCTACTTTGTTATAGCCATCTTTTAAATCCAAACTGCTGTACATGCAACTGTTACCTAGAGAACTGAGTATGTCGTTTATACAAGGTAATGGGAATCTGTCAAGGATTTTGTGAGAATTAAGGAGACGGTAATAGACCACAATTCTTGGCCTATTGGAGTTTTTCTTCAGAATCACTAGAAGAGGAGCGGAGTGCTGGCTTAAAATGGGTCTGATATAACCTTTGTTTTGAGAATCTTCCACCCACTCTTCAATTTGTGTGAGATACTTGTGGGGGAGTCTGTATTGGGACCGGTATAAAACTTTTGGCGCGTCTTCTTTGAGAGTTATTTTAAACTTTGTTAGCGGACAGACTGGGACCTCATCGTCTTCTAAAGCTATTATATCTTTGTATTCCATTAGGAGATTTAATAAATTTTCTAGTTCATTAGGATCTGTGAGTGTTGCGCACTCATCTTCATTTTTGAATGACTCCTGAATTATTGTTTTGTATGTCTTCCGTAATTGTGTCGGAGTGAGGCCTTTAGAAATGGTGGCTAAATTAACTTGCGAAGTTTCAAAAGGAGTTTCAAGAGTGAAAAGAGGGTTAGCTATTGTTAAAAATATGTAGTATATGTGTCTATCATTAAATTATTTACAAAGCTTGTTTCATTTGGATAAAGTGGTAAAGATGAGTTGTGGTTTACCTGTGTTTTAGGAAGGCTTTGTCTTTGTGGGTATATTGGAATGAAAGGCATTGAAATGTACCCGGTATCTGACACAATAGAGAAATAATTCTTATGTGCTTCAAACCTAACATTTGGCTGCGTAAGAAAATTAGTTCCTAAAAGTAAGTCTGCTTTGAATCCACATAAAGAATCATCTATTACAATGAAATTTACTGGTAAAACTATGTTTTTAATGTGAATATTTAAGATTGTTGTCCCTATTTGACTAAAAACATCCCCTGTGATCGATTTTAAAGTGATAGGCGTTTTTGTTAGTGGTATATTTATGGCAAATTTGTTTTCTAATTCTAATATAAGAGATCGTTTGGCGAGGGACGAATTACTTCCGCTATCTAACAAAAAACGTTTATTGTGTAATATATTTTTATTGAAAGTTATAGCAGTTTCTAAAAAATATGCGGGACCAATTAAAGGTTGGTCGTTTGTGACTATATCTGTATTATTTGTGAAAGATGATGATAATGTTAGTTCTTGTTTAAGAGCGGTGTGATTAGAGGAAGGATTTAAATCTTTTGGATATAGAGGAAGATGAGACTTTATTTGAGGTGGTTTTTGTGTAATGAGGTTTGAGAAATCAGAAGTTTGAAATTTTGTTTGCTGCTGAGATTGAAAAATTTGTTTGTTCTGCGGGGTCTTTGGCTCGATTCTTTTTGCTCTGAATTTAAATTTATACAAGTTGGTTGTGAATTTGAGTTTGTATCCATTAGTATAGCAGTGTTGTTTGTGAAAGAAGAAGAAAACGTTACTACTTGTGGAAGAGAGTTTGAACCTATATTATGTTCAGAAGTGAAATTAGAGAAGTGCTGCGATTCCTTGGGATAGAGAGGAGAATGATATTGTAAGTGCTGGTCCGGGGGCCAAATCATATAGCTCAGAATCAAGAGTATGAGAAGCTAATAAAGAATTAGGTAATGTTGCTTCATTAAAAGATAATATAGTGTCTGAGAAGCCTTTTTGAGAAGAAGGGGGGTGCCCTGAGAAAAGTTTTCATTCATAAGAGTTGGAGCATGCATAGAGGAAAATGAGGAATCTGTGTTGATCGTTAATGGGGGAGAGATATTAAAGTTCCAAATCAAATCTAGAAAAGAGTTTTTAGTGTCTTTAAAATTGAATAATAACTCTTGAAAATTTGTTCTATTCTGTGGGACCCAACCATTTTGATAACATGTATGTGAATTTGTAGAATTACACTGAGAAATTTTGTTGAGTTTGTATAAATTATTATCAAAAGTTTTGTTAATTTTTTTGTGTTTCCTATACATATTGCATGTGCACTTTCCATCTCCTAACCTATTTAACATCTCAGTTTGTGCATTAATTCCATCTATGCATTGCTTTCCTGCACTATTTACCATCTCAATTTGTGCATTAATTCCATCTATGCATTGCTTTCCTGCACTATTTACCATCTGCACATTACTTTCCTTTTTGTGTGTTATCTCTGCATTTCCTTTTGCTGTACAGGTATCCACCTGACTTGTGTCATATCTATTACTACTACTTATCCTGTGAGATATTGTGTCTTTAGATCCATAAGGGGTCCTATTCCACATCTTATTACTAACATGGGCAATAGGATTGTCCCTCATTGGGGGTGGGAGCTTTGGTTTAGTGGATTTTTGATTTGTGTCATTTCTACTACTACTATTCTTATTCCCAGTGTCTTCAATAGTTATCACAATCTGTTTCACATTGCCTTTGTGACTTTCATAATTATTCATACTGTTCCTACTTTCATTCTCAAAGTTATTTCGATTTGTTACATTCTTAAAATTATACAGTGTATTGTTATTAAAATTGCATGGTTTAAAATTAGAAATGTTTAAAAGTATTATGCATAACAAAAGGCACCTGATCCATGGGAATATGTTGAGAGTCTTGCGTGGGAGAAACCCTGTTAAGAAAAGCTTAATTATTATTAAAACTATTTAAAAACCCTATAGTTTCTCCCGAAGAACCATTAAAATCATCCTCATCTATACCTTCTGGTGCTAATACATCGTCATCTGCTGTGACTTCAGATCTGAAATGGAAACAAGAAACATTTTGCATCCTATCTAGTGTGTTTGATTTGTGATTATTTTTATAGCTGCATTTTGATTACAATGAGAGGTGGAGGAGTTGGTAACATTTAAATAATCCCTATCAAATACTGTATGTGAAACATTGTTTATAACATTATTGTAACTTGCTGTGCCTGTGTTAATATATTCAAAATCGTCCCTCTCATTTTTATAATTAATATCTTTTGTAACCTGCGAATCAAAATCATTTTCACCTACAAAATTTTTAACGTTATACCTGATAGTACTCTCTGATGGCAACACATTATCATCAGGAGCGTCCAAAGAGTTGAAAGAGAACGGGTTAGCATTTGGCGAAACTTTCATAGCTGCCGCTAATGTACCATGAGAGGTGGTTCTATTAACATTTCTATTTGAAATATTCTAAGAGGTGGCGTCAGAGGGAACATTTAAATAATCTTTATCAAGCCATATATGTGAAGCATTTTTTAAAACAGCCTTTTGAGCGGTAGTGCTTGTGATAACAGTTTGATATTTACACTCTCTGTATCAACATTAGAAACATTTAAATAATCTGTATCAACATTTTGTAAAATGCTCTCATGAGTAGTGGAGTATGTGTTAGCATTTCGATATTCTCTCTTTTGTAATATATGAGGAACATCTAAATAATTAGGAACCTGGAGGTGAGTCGATTTAAAATTTGCCTCCATTTTGTGAATTACATTCATAGTATTGCTCAAAATGCCATGAGAGGTGGGGCATGTTTTAGCGGAAATATAAGAATTTTTATCAGTCTCCACTGAAATAGATTCGAGCGGAAATTCCCTTTTTGTGCTTTTATATAAATTACTCTTTTTGCTGAATACAATATGAAATCTATTATTACTAAGAACATTTGAAATAATTTTATATTTGCTATGAAATTTTGTGTTAGAAATAACATTTAAATCTGCTGTGTTAACTAAATTATGAGAACTCTCCTTTTCATTATTATTTCATATATTAGTGTTAGAAGTAGAGTTTCTGTTACAATTTACATTCATAGTTGACTCCAAACTACCGTGGTTATTGGGCTGCTACCACTATTTTGTGAATATTTTTCAAATTTATGTATCCGGAGGAGAGGTGATGTTTCATCAAGACAGTTTTCTACCAATTTTGATTTTTGCTAGAGTATTTTCATTACGTTTCGAGGAGAAATTGTGCTGGAGAAAGACAGGTTTAGACTGCGTCTGCTCTCTCCTTACCGAAAATTTTCTGGATTCCCAGTGTGAATTACATTTTTAATATCTTTTCGCGTTTGAGATCTGATTACATTTGGTGTTCTCCAATTATTTTGTGTATATCTTTGATGAAAGAAATGAGTGAAGGGTGGTCCGGCTTTTTGGATGTGATTATATTTAGACGAGTTTTTGACTCTTGTTTGATCAAAGAAATTGTGTGTGTAATTTTTACCTCTCAACATTTTATGATTAGGTATTAAAGTTTATTAATATAAATTCCCTAAAATTTACGTGACTTTAATGTTAATTTTATAACTCTTTGATAAAACCAAAGGGGTGTATAAGTTTTCATATCAAAATAATGTATATTTTTTATTTTTGCTTTAAAAATATATACTAAGAAAAAAAATTAATAACTTTGTACCTGTGTTGTGCAATTTTTTCCATCTAGAATCAATTCTGGCACGAATGTGGTTCTTTTCTTAGAATTTCTTAGCTTTTTAATTCCTGGAGATATCTGATTTCGTCGCTACTCTCAAAATGGTCTACTGGAGACAAGTCGTCACCGCTTTACTCCAATACTTCTGCATGCGTATGAAGGGAGGAGTAAAATTTCAAAGCCTTGGATATTCAAGCTCGCATCAAAACTGCATCAGAATTTATTTGTACAATATATATAAATCGCAAACCACTCGTTCCTAAAACTCAATAACATAATTAGTATATAAGAAACATGTAAATGGTAATAACATATTTGAAGAAGAAAAAATAGAAATACATGGCAAAACATATTACAAAAAAATTAGATCAGACCAAGTACTGGGTTTTTTGACTCTCAAAAATCTTTAAAAACCAAAAATTAATAATAAACTCATGTAAATGGAAGATATAGAAAAAATGGAAATACATGGTAAAACATATAAAAAAAATAAGATCAGACCACTTACTGGGTCTT
>JABUQX010008643.1:40000-70192 GCA_015478945.1 Trachelipus rathkii
AAACATAATAGATTAAACATAGCTATCTAAAACTTCACTTCAGAATTGAAATATTGAAGAATGAAGGGTCGAGGTCATCGGCATATGAGGATAAGAGATAGCGAGATATCCATAATGAAAAGAGATAAATACATGCCTGCTATATACACCGACTATGACAGAAAAGAAGTAGTCACCCATCAACAACAGCACTGTGCGAGATAAGAAAAGCTAGACATAATAGCAAAGAGAAGGAGAAACCAAAGGAGGGGAGCTTTGTGAGAGTCAGGTGACCGCATGCCATACTTGGTCAATATGCTTTGTATGTCAATCGCCCACCACACAAAGACTCCCCAAGTCTAAGAGCGAAGTAACCAAAATCAAATAAAGTATATCCAGTGACCTCGAGTCGTGCTGCGAAATGCGCTGTATACTGGCGAACGGAATGAATTTCCAGATGGTCTAAGAAGGGGGAGTTGAAGAGAAGGTTTTCAAAGATCTTATATAGAATAAAAGTGTGCTATAGGCGATAGTTAGAATGATCAGAGCGTCTTGACCTCTTCTGATGGAATAGGTTGACATGTGAGAGCTTCCACACTGTGAGGGAAAGTGTGCTAGTATTTAAGACATACAAGAATCATGGGAATCACAAACAACTGCCTCAAAACTCGGGAGGAATGCCATCCAGGCCACCCGCATTCCTAACATTCTTAGGATTACAGGGGCCCATGCACCCGATCAAAATGGAATCACAGGCAAAGGCATTTAGAACACCTGAGAATATAGAAGGGAGGCAAGAGGGATACCCCAACCCTTATGATTAGAGAAAAACCCAGAAGAGGCCCTCGTAATAAAATCAAAATACTAGATCATAAAAGAAAGGCAGAGTGATCAGGAAGGCAACTAGGCAAAAGGCCAAAAGATTGTTAGTAGGAGAACCAAGGAACTTAGCTGCACTTTTTCCGGTTGATAAGTCCCGCCTTTGCTCCGAAAGTACCCCAACCAAATAAATAGCGAGAGTGATAGGAGAAACGAGAATTTTCCACCCCCGAATCCATGTTAGTCGTCAAAATTCCACCACCTCACCCCTTCAAAATAACACCAACTCCGTATCTCCTACCAAAAGATTACCGACATCCGACTCCACCCTTTTGGAAAAATTACCGACTTTGTACTTCCGATCTACCACCTTCATCCAAAATTGGCCAAACTCCTAACTCCACCTTCAAAATGCCTGACTCCGTAACCCAACTCCGCACCAAAGTAAAAACTCCGACATCTCACAAAACCCCCCCGAATACACACATGTCTTACTGCACTGAATGCCAGATCAAGCACGATCGAACCATGATAATGAGAAAGATATTGTGAAGAGATAATAAACATATGCTACATCAACCATCAACGTACACACTCTCCCTATCTTTTAAATCCTTTATCATACCATCTTATCCTTAACTATGTACCAAACTTTGCAAACTGTGTCTTAAACCTACATTTTTAAGTCCCTGGTCTATATATTTATGCAAAGAAATCACATCCTACAAACCTCCTTCATCAAAAAACCTACTCAATATAATAATATTAAAATATATTATTATTATTTATTATTAATTATTATTTTTATTATTCATTATTATATATGATTATATATAATAAACTTTACTTTAAGAACTGTTTATAATTCCCCTTTCAGAAGAGTACAGTGGGGGACTACAGAATCGAACAATGCCCTACATCCAAAAACAATCTGCCACCAGTCCAGCATATCTGAGTTATAAATCCACCATGAAAAAAACTCCAATTATCATAACGACGGAGGATTGAACTAGCCTCCTCTCGATTGAGGTCCCTCTACACTCCCTATCCTATCTTCAAATGTTCTTTCCTTCTCTACTTCTTCTATCTTCTTCTATCTACTTCTTCTCTTCTTCTTCTTCCTTCTCCTTCCACCTTCCCTACAGTTCTTCCTCGTTTTTGCTGTTCTTTCTCCCCCCTCATTCCCTCTCCTACTCTCCCTTCCTTCTCTTCTTCTACTTCTATCTCTTCTTCTTCTTCTTCTTCTATCTTCTTCTTTCTTCTTCTTCTTCTTCTTCTTCTTCTCTTCTCTTCTTCTTCTTCTTCTTCTTCTTCTAATCTTCTTCCTTATTATTATTATATATATATAATTATAAATTAATTATTATATATTATTATATTATTATTATTTTATATTATTATTTATATTATTTATAAAAAAAAAAGAGACTAAGAATCAAATATTAATATCCAATAATATCCCAATCCTAATCCCAATCCTAAAAAAATATAAAATAAAAATAAAATATAATAATATATGTATAATAATATATATATATATATATAATATATATATATGATAAATATATATATAATATATATATATATATATATATTATATATATATATATATATATATAATAATATATTTATATATACAATATATATATAATATATATTATATAGATATATATATATATATATTTATATTATATATATATATATATATATTATATTATATATATATATATATATATATATTATATTATAATATATATATATATATATAGAGAGAGAGGAGAGAGAGAGAGAGAGGAGAAATTTTTAAAATATAACTTTTTCAATTAATCCATCGTCATTCGTCAAAATTTCATCATCGTCCCATCACTAATAATATATATAATATATATATATATTATATATATAATATATATATATATATATATATATATATATATATATATATATATATATATATATATATATATATATATATATATATATATATATATATATATATATATATATATATATATATATATATACCTTTTTTACCTTTTTCACCCCTTAACCACCGCTACTGGGGCCACACTAGGGCAAGGAAGCTCACCACCTGCATAGCTATAGGGAGAGTGTTGTCTTCGTTTAAAATTTGTGGTGGATTGTTGTTTATTATTTTGTTGTGTGTTCGGTTTGCGAGATGTCTACCGGTTAGCATGGTGTGGATGTGTTTGTTTGGAGTTGTGTTCTGTGGTTGAGGTGGAATGGAGTTTAAGATTTCTTTGTAATAATTTGCAGTGGAAGATTTAGGAGTCTTTAGACGTTGTTTAGTTGGGTTAGATAGATATGGATTGCAAGGATGAGAATAAGGTGAGGTGGTTTTTGCAAAGAATTGTGTTACTATCATGTCTAGGTGTGTTTGTATGGGGAGAATATTTGTTTCATCGTGTAGGTGTTGTGATTCTGAGAGCTCTGTTTTGTAGCTGTTGTAGATTATTTAAATTGGTGTTAGACAGATGTAGGTGCCATATGCTTGATGCATAGTTGAGTATTGGTCTTATGAATTTTTTTGAAGATGGTTATTGCTAAGTCTTTATTATTGATTATGTTTGAATTTGCTATTATTTTTAAGATGTTTAGTTTCCTGTTTGCTGATGTTATGGTGTTTTGGGTATGTTTTGAGAAGGTTAAATGTGTGTCTATAGTTAAACCTAGTGTTTTTGGTGTTTTGTTTAGTGGTAGTAGTATGTTATTTAGAAGGATATTCAGGTGTCCATTGGCTGGAGGTTTGTCGGTGGTGATTAGAGTCACAGAGGATTTATTAGGAGATGCGATCATTCTGTTGTTGTTTAACCAGGTTTGTATTTGTTCTATGTATTTTTGTGTTAGTTGGGTGGCTGTTTCTTGGTTTTGGTGAGTGGCTGCTATTGTTATGTCATCTCCGTATGTTGTGATGTTTGTGTGTATTGTGACTGGTGTTGGTAAGTCTGATGTGCATAGGTTGAAGAGTGTGGGGGATAATATATATATATATATATATATATATATATATATATATATATATATATATATATATATATATATATATATTATATATATATATATATATATATTAATCTATAACAATCCCAGAAGGGCTTCGCCCCTGTCAGTTGGCAGCATCTGTCTTCTTCTGGCCACCAAAAACTCAACCACTAGAGCACTCTAGAGAAATAACTATTCTCAGCTCAATGGTCTCCTGACGCCAGTCTCGAGTTAACCACTCTCAGGTAGGTTTTCGAGCCCTTCAGTAGAACTACCATCCTTCCCATTAGGCTCAAAACTCGTTCACTCAGAGCTTTCCAGAGGGATTTTGCTTTCTAGGCGCATAAGATTTCAACGCTGGACCAAGGAGTAAATAGCAAAAAGGAAAGGACCGGTTGCTAGCCCTGTCGCCCCTATAACAATGCGAAGAAAATCTTCATTTGTCCTGACCGCTACGAAACATTCAACCTTCTCTTGAGCACAATCATTATCCTTTGGACCCAAAATACATTTCTTATCCAAATAAATATAATATATATATATATTAATATTATATATAATATATATATATATATATATATATAGTATAATATTATATATATATAATATATATATATATATATCCAAATCCTATTTACTTTTTCATTATACCCAAAAAGAACCAATTAAAAATTTTTCCATTTTTCTTAAATTATTTTTGTCAAAACTCCATCATCATTAAAAATTATGGACATTAAATGTAAAAAATTTTTTGCTTCCTCCTCTACTTGAAATTTTATAAAATTTTAATCTTGTTTAATTAATTTTTAATTTTTTCAAAAATGCTCAACTAAATTTAAAATGATTTAGCTGAGTTATGGTTTGATTTTTTACTTTTCTTTCAATTCAATCTGCTTTCTCCTGTTCTCAGACTAGAACTATTTGGAGCTTTCTGATATAGCTCTCCCAATCTCTTTTCTGGGTTCTTCTCGTTTCTTCTTTTCCCAGCTTGTTTTCAGTGCGTCCGACTCCAACGGCGGTCAGAACAAATATATATATATATCATATAATATATATATATATATATATATATATATATATATATATATATATATATATATATATATATATATATATATATATATATATATATATAATATATATATAAATATATATATATATATATATATATAATATATAGTATATATATTATATATATATATATATAATATATATATATATATATATATATATATATATATATATATATATATACTCACTCACTCTAAATTATTAAGGAAGGAGATTTTATTTGTTTTTGCATAGCGAATGTAATAAATTCAATATTTATAAAAAAGATAATTAGGGCATTAACATTGATATGATTTAATATAAAAAATTTCATTTGTATTTTTGTCAGTATCATTGAAAATGTTTGAAAATAAAGCTAAAAAATATAAATTTTAAGTTACTGATAATTATTTTAAATTATTCATTGGATTTCATGACTTTAGTTTAAGTACTATATAACAAAGAATTCGTAATGTAAAAGTACTTTACGATATTCATACGATTTCGGCGCTTCTTGTTTAGAGCTATATAATGATGAATTCGAAATACAATATTATTATGCCATACATATACAATTTCAGCACTTGTTGATTAGTACAGTATAGTAAAGAATTTGCAGTGTAATAGTGCTATACAATTTATAGTTAAAAAAATATATATCATTATTTCTTATCAGTATGATTGTAATTTGATTGTTTTTAATATACTAAATCGTTTTTTTTTTTAATTTATTCTAAACCTTAAAATAATGAAAGATCGTTTAAATCGTGTAAAAATAAGGCAACAGCTGGTATACATACAATTCATGATTGTTTTATTTGTAGAGATTCTGTTTTTTCCTTGGAATTAGTTTTATTTTCCGGTACTTAATTAATTTATTTTATAATTTTCTTATATTTTCCCATGTGATTATGAGATGTTTTCTTTATAACTAGTGTATTGTATTGTATTGTAGTCAGGGGTGGAGTTAAATGTGGATTCATGTATTATTCCTCATTTTAGTTTTTGTTTACATTGTTGTTTCTATAATTCCAGGAAATGTTTGGGGAGAGCCTCGTTTATGCGATTACACAGGACAATATTTCTGTCCAGCTTGTCACTGGAATTTTATGATGACAATTCCAGCTAGAGTTATTCACAACTGGGACTTCAGTCCATATCCTGTCAGCCAGCAAGCTAAACATTTCTTGACGTTTATCAGTAATAAACCGCATATTTCACATCACTACCCGTAAATTTCATTATTCTGACTGCAAGTTTAAAAATAAGCCATATAAGTAGCTCCAAAAAATTTGGCATTAACTCTGACAACTGCAAGTTTATAAAATACAGGGATTAACTAAAATAAGTATGTAATTAACGTCTGCACAGGTGCTTTCAGTGGGAATGGTGTGTAAACCAAGAGTTGTGCATGCCATTATCCGGAATCTGAAATCTGCGTTCTGGGTTCGGCTGGGAGCACTCTTGTTGTCAACGAGTTCAAGACCGAGAAGTCATATATAAAATAGATACGTTGCTCTTTAAGAGGTAAGAATTACGTTTCGGCCCGATTACTCACGTTCTATTGTGAAAATTATGCTACAACTGACAAGTTTATAAAATACAGTCCCTGTAAGTGATCCTGCAAAAAAATATTAATTTTTAGTGATTGTCACCTGTTCAATAACATTAATCTACGTGATCATATCACTGTATAGTATATTACGTTATATTAGTATATAGTACTATATTATTATAAGTATATATATTAATTACTATTAATATTATATATTATATATAAATTAATTTAATATTATATATATATATTATATTTATATATAGTATAATTATAATATATAATATGATATATATTATATTAATTACTATATATTAGTATATAATACTATATATTATTTATCTTCACATATCCAATATACATACTATGTATATATATATATTATATATATATTTAATTATAAGTTTATTTTATTATTAATTGTATGTTACTTGGTTTGCAGCATGCTCTTGGCTTGGTTTTTTTATAGGTATTTATAAAAATGCCATCATTCCGGTAAAAGATTTTTTTTTATTATCTAATAATGTTTATAAAAAATCTTTAATAGTAGTGTCAAATAATGCCGACAAAAAAAATAAAACGTAGGTAGCTTCTTACACTACACATTATACTTAAAACATTTCTATATATCATTAAGCCACTTATATACAATTTTTGGATATGAATTAAAAGGGAGATCTTATATTCTTTATTCTAAAGACACTAGGTACAACTACTCAATAGTTTATTAGGCTGATTAAAGATATCGATTTAAGCCAGTAAATAACAAGCTTAGCGTCTTTGAGGAAAAATTTTTCAGACAGTACCTAAAAATTGTGCCATATTAATGACCCCAATCAAAGAAATTCTTCAGAAAATTACATAATAGATTTATATTGAGTGGCAATGAGTTAAATCAGTATTGCCATATTCCACCTTAATTACATTATAAGAGCAGGGACTCATAGACTTCTGTTTTGTTCATCTTTCTAAACACAAAATTAACTCTTATATTTCTAGTAGAGTATATGGACAGGCTATTCGTCTCTCTTCTGGTAAGGGAGTAAGATTAGCAAAGAATAGTTACCATTCTTTACAGAAAATTAAATTACATTTTTTGGGATTTCATGAAAGTAATTTCATCGAATAAACTTAAAAAAATTTATTTTTCTTCCTAATAATTTATTAATAACAGTTTATATTAGTAAAACTTATCTCGCATGTATGTTATACTTGTCATGGACATGAAACATTGAGAGGAAAATGTATTCGTGAGCTGAGAGGCTTTTATCTAACGATTGTTCGGATAGGGTCGGAGATAATGACACATTTTTTTTACTAGCTACAGAATGAAGAATATGATAAATATTTCAATTCTATTATTCATTTAATTTCTTTTTTAATAACTATTCAGAGCGTGTGGTAAGTACGCGGGCGATAAAGATTTGGAGACTATCATAGAGTAATTGATTCATCTATAATACAGAATATATGTCACGTTAGCTCACCCATACATTTAATGAATATAATATAATATATTTTAATAAAGTAAATGCTTAATATATCTTGGGTATATTCTTTTCTAGAATCATAATAAATTTTCACATATTGCTTATCATAAGCATGCGCTTATTCCAAATCATAGGGTAAAATCTAAAACTCTACAAATTAGAATACACCCTTTATATATTATATATTAGTGTTATGAGTGTATACATCCGATCCGCTTATATATATACGCAATTCCAGAGGAAGGGAACCATGCTCATGTATATTGCTGAGTAGATCCGAATCTATCTGCATTCCGCAAACACGAATCCAACTTCCTTTAGTACGTAGCGTAATAGCTTGCTCGTACGGTATATAGTTTTATTATTGTGTGAATTTTAAAGTGGAAGTGTGATATGAGTAATCTCTTTATTATTATAATAACAAATATCTTAATGTAGATAGATATTTCTTGGAAGTACAACTTTGATAATTGTATGTCGAGACTATGGGACTCGATTCAACTATATATTGTGATATAGTATGGTATTACGACTCTATCATGTGCTCAGCTAGCATACTTAGAAATCAAATGGAGCTTACCATATATCTAACAGTTGTCTCTATATTTAGATTATAAGGGATAAATGGGATATGCGATAAAACATGTAGAGAGCAAACTTTCTCATTATGCTATTTTAGTTATTAAAAATATCACCATTAACACTTATTACTAAGACAATTTTTTTCCTTTCTCAAAATTAAAAATTGATGAAGGTTTAAAAAAATGAAAGGATGTAATACGAGTACGAGACAGATTTTTGTATATAATTCTCGTTGCTGATATGAAATGGACACCTACGAAGAAAAAAATGTAATTACTTCCGGCGGAAATTACCGGCGGATACCAAGGAATTGCCGAGGTATTATTTTAACTACATATATATTATATTTATATATATATTAAGGAAAAATTAAATTAGGTTCCCTCTAATTTTCAGGAGATGACGTGTTTATCACAGGTTTTGAAACGCATCTAAATTCATATAGGACCGACGTTAAATTAAATTATCGCTGATAATACATTAGTTACTATAAGTTGATAATATTAAGGCAAGGAATAAATTTACGAGGACCAAACAATTTACACTATGAAAATAATATTTACATCAAATTTCTGAAGATTCTCTGGAAGCAACATGGGATTATAAAACTGAGAAATAGTCCCTAATGGCTCCTCTAATACATAATTCATAAAAAATGTCACAGGATCTCATAAATCTTCGATTGGATGTAAGATGGAGAAAAGGCTCACCTTCAATGTCGAACAAGGACTAAGTGGTCAGAAAACTTGGAGCATTGTGAGTATTAACTATTTCTATGTAACCTACATAGCACGAATACACAATCGAACTCATAAGGGAATAACGGATAATGTGCATATGAGTACCTTCCACAATTAGTAACTGGAACGGAAAAAAGATTCTACGAAAAGTTTATTTCTTAAGGAATGGCTTCTATGGGATTTATGTTTACAGATGTAAGGGAGGACAAAGGAAAAATATCGAGGATGTCCTTAAGTTCAACGAGTCTTATTTCTTAACTAGTTTAAGAATATGGAATTAATAAATTTTAAGCTCGGACGAAAGTAGTTCAGTCTTAGAGATAAATTAGAAAAAGCGTTATAATAACTTATACTGTTCGTTCTTCAGTCTTGGAATCTGTTTCTTCAAGCAAACCTCGCTATAGTTTAGAATTAGTTTATTAATTGAGTAGGGACAATGAGAAATACAACGATATGACTAATCTTCATGTTCATATTCAAGACGACTGGGGATGGGATTAAGAGTCAAGGGTTAGTTGGTATGAGGGTTAGTATTTTATGAGTTGGGTCCCGTCACACCCTCTTAGTAGCTATTATATTAAATTAGATTAGGGTATAAATCAAATTTTATGAGTACAATAATATATAAATAATATACTTAATATATATTATAATAATATATATATATAATTAATAATAGTATTAACTATATATATATATATAAATACTTATATAATATATATTAATAATATATAATAATTATATATAATATATATATATTAATATATTTCAAACAATCCCATGCCGCGATGTTAAAATCAAACATCGATCCGCATTCCGCATCCACTAGATGCGAAAAATGCATTTGCTGCATCACTAATAAATATAGTATATATATAGCTATATATAAATATATATATATAATATATATATTATATATATTATATATATATATAAATATATATAATATATATAATATATAATCTTTTTATACATTTGTTTATGGATGGGGTTATAAAAGAATAAGAGGTGGGTCATGGGATAGTGTTAGAATGATGGAGGAATGGAAGATAGTGCGAAGGTACCTATTATATGTAGATAAATTTGTTTTGTGTGGCGAATTAAAGAGAATTTGATAGAGATGGGTAGAGATTAGCAATGGTGTTAAAGGAGGGTTGAAAGTAATTATAGAGTAGGTTATGTTGTGGGTGAGTAAGTCCTCGTGTGAAGTTTGTTAGATGGTGAGCACTGGAAAAAGTATCTGAGTTTAAATATTAGATATATTGTTTGAATGAAAAGGTAATTTAGATGCAGGATCATAGTAGGAAAGTTTGTGGGATGGCAGAAGGGATTGGTGCAGTAAATCGTTGTGGATTAAAGGGATACGTCTTGAGTGCGCTAAGGTTAATGAGGTATGTTGTTACCTATGTTAATATAATAGTAGTGTGCGTATGTTTGAATAAGAGATATAGTGTATGTGTGTACAGTTCAGATGGACAATCTTTAGGGTGTGTTAGGTGTGAGAAGGAATGGATAAAAAGAGGAATGGACGTATTAGAAAGTTGTGTGTGAAGAAAGGGGGAAATGAGAGTAAATAAAAGTACTGAGATGGATTGTTCATGTGGAAAGGATGGATGGATGTTGTTGTTAGCGGATGTATGTGTGGTGATCTGGATGGAGCGCTGGGAGCCCGAAGGACAAGTGGATGTGAGTCAGTAAGAGGAATGCTGGTGGAGAGAATATATGAATCTGGCAGTGGCGAAGAGAAGATTATAATAGTGAATTCGGTGTTTGTGTGAGGGGATTGGTTTTGGCTCACCTGGCAAAATCAACCTACATTGGAGATACATAGTCGGGGTCCGTACGCGTCCCATGAATCTAGGGTTATTTTCTGCTGCGACGAGCTCCCACTAAAAAGTATAAGGGGGCGGTAAGGTTGAGTTTTCTTTTCGATTTGTCGTCTATGTCTCTTATACTTTTCTCCTTCCAGTGCATTCGACGTACCTTACCCCGTTTGGGGAATAGACGGTGGGATGATATATATATTATATATATATAATATATATTACTATATAATATATATAATATATATTATATATAATATATATAATATATATTATTATATTATATAATTATATAATATATTATATTATATATATTTATAAGTTTATATATTAATATTAATATATATATTATATATATATATATAATTATATAATATTATAATATATATATATATATATTATATATAAATCTATATATATTATAATATATATATATTATTTAATAATATTAATAATATATATATTATATATATAGTATATATATATTAATATAATATTATATATATAATATATAATTATATATATTATATATATATTATATATATATAATATATATATATATAAATATATATATATAATTTTTAGTGATGTGCCAGCTGATTGTTTGGCCAATACAATACAAAACGAATTACGAATCTGATTCTCAGCAATACCAATCAAAACCAATACATAACAATAGTTAATACTTTTTACTTTATTATCTATACATTTTATGTATGAAAGACGTCCTTTTATTCCTTTTTAGAACTTTAAGAAATTTATTGTTTTACCTATTGGAGAAGAGATACAATTTTTAATAACATTTAATTACAGTTTATATATTTCCAATTCATACTTTTAAAATGAACAAGCTCCTTTTATGATAAAGAAAAACTTTACTTTTAAACCGGAAAAAAGTTACATGCATGATGTTACGAGCCTCATAAATTAATATTGAATACTTGAGTATTATATACGTAATCATAATAGCACAACCAGTTTTTTTTCCACCTAAATCTTAAGACGTTAATAATTCTCACAAAGTAACTATTTATTTTTATACAGTATAATTCTCTTAGAGAGAGACTTAAAATCTCTACTTTGATAGACTCGAGAAAATCTCTCACTTTGAGTTTGAGAGACTCAAGAAAATCTCTCATTTGAGAGACTCAAGAAAGTCTTATTTTGAGACTTTGCCCTTCTTTTTTTTAACATTATTAGGACTCGAAGTTTGACTTTTAATACATCAGAAAAACAATACACTTGTAAATTGCCACTTTGGACTAATACCCCGAAAAATGGCATGATGTCCAATCATATAGAATACCAATACCAATACAAAACGAAAAACCAATATCCAATACCCATTACCAATAACTTGGACATCCTATATTATATTTAATATATTATATTATTTGAATTCAAAGTAAAAAAATAATTAAATAAATTCAATATAAATTATTATATATCTATATATATTATTATATTCCTATATATTATATTATATATAAATATTATTTTGTTTACGTTTTTTTTTAAAATTTGCGGATATTTTTTATAAAATTTTTAATTTTATGTTTTTAATTTTAAACAGATGCTGTTTTCCTTTATTTTGGATCGCTAACATCCTATTCGAAAATGTTTCGTGCCAAGATAAATCATGGTTTCTACAGACAACTTATCTTGTTGGAAAGCTGGCAATGCTTTTTGACATATTTCCAAGAATTACTTTTGCTTCGACACGGAGAATTTCTCATTCTCTGCCGAAATGGTGAATTGTGAGTCTGTGACTATTATATGTTTGTACATTCCCGATCTCGAATATTCTTGTTTTCTTACTATATATATAATATACTATATATTATATATAAGTATTATATATATAGATATATACCTTACATATATACTTTATATATGATATATATATATATATTATATTATATATATATATATATATATATATTATATATATGTTATATATATATATAATTATAATATATAGATATGAAATACTATATATATAGCTTAAGTATATATATATATAGTATACCTATATATATATCTAATCATTAAATATATACAATAAAATAATATATAATATAGTATATTTATGTATTATATATATATATATACGGAGGTTTACTTGAATTTTATATATATATTAGTTATATTATATTATATATAGCATATAAACTATAGTATTATACTATGTTATACTATAACAGCCTCCTATTATTATGAAAATAGTTATTCAAGCGATAGAGACCTTGAATATTCTAGAAGCCAGTGCTCAAAAATGCTAGAGCGAGCGACGCATGATCGATGGCAAAGGGGCTAACGCGGGTTCACCATCCTAGTTTCGGAATCCACTAGGTTACGAAATTACCCCGCCACATTTTCTACCGGGTAGTATGAAAGTTCACCTCTCTCTGAATAGGGCTATGCCCGTGGTCTACCCTTGAGGTGTGAACTTTTTAATAAAAAAAAAAAAAAAAGTAGTTGTCACGGGCTAAGAAAATCAAGGGAACGATCCAGTAATGTTGTGAGACTAAGGAAGTGTTTTGAAATGAATAATACATAACCGAAAATTAATTTAAATAAATAATACCATCCATTTTAATAATAATACATAATATATAATAATAATAATATATAACTATAGTATAATCCAATGACATCGAGTAGTTACGATATCAATCAAACTTATTTATACTCTTTATTAGGTGTGTGAGAAAAATTATTAATCCCGGCAACAATGACGGTGGTCGTTCCTATTTAACACTCACAATTTTTGCTTCCATTATTTTATTATATATTACATTTTTATTTATTTCAACTTTTGATTATATTAAATATAAACTATATTATAATCATTATAATAATCTAATATATATTTATTAGTTTTTATCTATTACTAAAATTTTGACATACTAAGTTATATTATATTAATTATTATCAGGATATTATATTTTATAAATGTTTTACAATATATTATATAACTTTAAGTAGTTAAACAAGCCTATAACAAGGCACGCATAGACAGCATATTTTTTCTTTCGATAGTCGCACTGTAGAACTCATTTAGCTTTTAAGACAATAGCATATTGTCAGTTTCACTGAATACTCAGTCATCATGCTTTTCATGAGCACAGAATGCAAATTTTCTTTAGTCGAAGTTGAATATACGGCAAAAATGAATAGGTTTGCTCTTCTCATTCATCGACTTTCAAAATATCTTTAACACTGAGCTTTAGGTTCCACTATGCATTTGGATTTGGAAACACAAGTCGTTCTGATGGGTTGCTTACATAAATATAAGTTTATCTTTATTTATATTATTATAAATAATTGGCAATAAAAATAAATATTTATTCTTTAAATATAAATTAATATAATTTATGTTAATATAATATATATATAATATATATAATATCATATATATATATATACGGTCGTACTATAGGTGAGGCTATATATATATTATATCAGATGGCATAGGGTCTTTAGGTACTTATATACGGGTGAAACGCACGAGGGATGAGGGCATTCACTTTCCGCCTCCCGGGGAAAGGCGAGGTCATTGATAAATGACAAAAGAGGCTGATACCGCATCAGGTACATCGACCGCTTTGGGTCTTGGGTCTCGGGGGTTTCTTGCGTCCAGTTCACACCGGGTATGCAAGAATATAAATATCAATCTCTTAATTAATCAGTTGTATACATTGTTACCCGTCGCCGCGCCCGGAAATTAAATAGAAGAAAACAAAATAACGCGTGATTTTATATAAAATTAAATTTCGTTAAAATTGTTAGATATATTAATTTTTCTTATTTTGATAAATCAAAAGAAACATTCCAAAGTGTAATAAACATCGAGTTATATGTCTAAGGTAAAGGTGCAATAATGTATTAAGAATTTTTTTTTTTTTTACACTAAGAATATTACCCTCCACGGGTAAACAAGAACGAGAGATAGAGTTCGGGTTCTCGGCATATCTCCGTAGTTCCTAGGAGACTTGCGGGGGGAGGTTTGACTTAACTTCTGGTCCTTGTCGCTCGAATACTACTAAGTAAAAGAAATATAAAAAGAAAAATAATATTTTCTCCAAAAAAGCGTATAAAAAGCGGTATTTGGCAAGCCTTTGTTTCCTCGTCGCTCTTGAGACTGATGCTAACAAGGTTCTTTTCAAGGGTCATCTCAGAGCATGCACTGGAAGATGGTTTTTACTAATATTTTAAAATGGAGTTTATTCAAATAATATTTTTCGAAATGATAAATAAATTTTTTTTTTGTTAAGTTTTCTTCGAAACGAAAATTTTACTATGTTCCTCGAATATCAAATAATGTTACCTTATTTCTGTAGTAAATGTTATTAATAAGTTTTCTTAGTCTACAATGACTCTGTGAAACTTTTCGTGGATGCGGTCCATTTTATGAATATTATATTAATGTAATTATTATTTCTATTATTATATATAGTTATATATATATATATAATTAATATATATTATGATTTATTTTTATTATAATATATATATAAATAATTATATATATATATAATATATATATATATATATTAATATAATATATATATATATATAGGTAATTAATAAATTTTTATTATATTAGTATATTATATTTATATATTTAAATATAATATATATATTATATATATAATATTAATATTAATAATTATACATTATATTATAAAATAAATTATTATATAATATAATATATTAATATATTATATATTATATAATATATAATATCTTAATATAAATATATAATAAATTAAACTATTAATAATATTATATATATATATTATATTTATATATATATACTATTATATATCTATATATAGTATATAGTATATTATTAATTAATATATATATATAAATAATCATATTTAATATAAAAATACATAAAATTTAAGATAAAATAGTACTACAACATTATATATAACTTCAATATATTATCGGGTAAAATATAAATTTAAATTCCTCAAAATATATCAGGTAAAAAAATTATCAAAAATATTTAATTTATAATACTAATATATATATACAAATCAACTTTTATAAAATTAACTGGGGGAACAATAAGTACCTACTAAAATACATTTTAAAATAAAATAAATTTTTATACTTTTATACTTATTCAATATTCTAAAACTATGCTTCAGATATATGGGTGGTTACTATTAAATTTTGTATAATTAAAGAATATTTCTGCCGCTTATCATCAGGAAACTGTTAAAATAGCATTTTAAAAAACTCTTAAATATCGATCTTAACTTATATTCTATGCTATTCTACCACATTCATGGATTATATATATATATATATTGTGTAGTTATATAGATACTTATGTTTGACGTTGGAGAGAGCAAATTGCAATACTCTCTAGCTTATCAAATTTTGTATTTGTCACAATACCTGTAAATTGGAAAACGAAATTTTCCTAGATGTAATTTTCACGATATATTACTAATTTTATCCTATATGTACGTTTCGAGTGCGAGCGGGAGGAAAACGTAGTAATGCTCTGCTTGGACAGTAGAATATTCTACGGTTTTCTCTTTTGTCTCGTCTTACCACACGAATTTAACACCTACACCAACGTCATAACTGCCATGGTACCAGCGATTTCGTAAAAAATTGTTTTTGCTTTTTGTTTCTTCAAGTAACCTACTTCCATAATACAAATATATAAAAATATAAGAATGAAAAAGTAATAACTATATCTATATATACTAAAATACGTATATATATAATAATCTTTTTATTGAAATATGAGGGGCGCATGGGCACATTTTTAGGACTTCCGTCAATGAATACTTTAACTAGCTTTCTTAAATAAAATTATGTTTTTACTCAGGAGTGCCCAACGGTTCGTGCACTTTTATCGCCTTACAATTTTTTTATTCTTTTTAACAATTAATCATTAATCATCGCTAACTTATTTTTTTTTCAAGAAAGGAGAGATGTTAAGTTCTCTAGTACAATCTTCCTCGCCCAAGGTTCAGGAGAGAGTAGAGAGCAGAGAGAGAGAGAAGAGCAGAAGATGAGAGAGAGAGAGGTGGGGTTTTATCGAGAGAGAAGGTTAACAGCAAATTACTAGGGATAATCAAATAAGAGTAAATTACCAAAGGCAATCAGAGAAGGATATTATTAATGAACGGAGTTGATTTTGGGAGTGGAATAGGATTTAGCTGTTTGTAAGACCGGTTGGAACGAAGGAATAGCAAAGTCAGTTTCAGATTTAATAGGTAATAATAAACATATAATATCAATCTAGATTATGGAGACTATTAAATTGTAAGGGAGCAAGAACGGGTGGTAAAAACTAGTTATTTAGACTGCGATCCATTGTATATTTTTCTATAGGGGGATACGCATGAATGGGGTGTTATACTGTTGGTCGCCTTTACGCATTGATATAATTGAAAAAAGTTAGGATGCAATTTTGTTTTGGTGTGAGTTTTTAAATTTTGTGTGATGAATAAGTGAGCATGTTAAGACAAGAAAAATCCCTTCAATTAGGTAGAAAGATGCTGGGGGGATGTTTTTCGAAAGAAAAAGGGCGAGGGCAGTCATTGCAGAATGATTATGTTATTTGTATTTAGCATCACGCGAAGTTGATGACCGTTGGAAGTTAAAGGATGCTATTAGAAGAATCTCTCTTTTCTTTTAGTGGGCGGAATTTATACTTAGAATTTTTACTAAGAGTTGTTATTAATACTCAAGGACGCGGGACTACGAAAATCGAGTGGAAAGGTTTGCCGTTATAGGGATAGCATAGAGAGAGTACGATTCTGTGTATATTCTTTCTGAGTGACGTAATATACCACTTTTAGAGTTAAAAGCCGTTTGGAAGGAGGAAAAGGGTGCGATTGGTTGAGGTGGGATTCTTTTTCGGTATACCCCGTTTTCCGTGATCGACATAATTATGTTGTTTCATTTACTTCTTGGTGTTGCATCGTTAACTTTCCGGACTTGGAAAGCTTCTGTAATTTGATATTTACGCGTTATTGTCAGGATTGAGATATCATTGAATGTGGAGGAAGTGTTTTGTGAAAGGGTGGCCCATGACAACCAGCTTTTAATGGATGACCCGGACGAAGCTGCGTATTAGCATGAAGACATGATATGGACGATAGTTTGTATATATAATTTATAGAATATAATCAGAACGGTCTTCAGAGAGAAAACAGACGAAGTTAGGCTCATGGAAAAAAATTGAGGCTGATGAGAAGTACAATTAGAATAAGGGATTGAATATACTCCATGATTGAAGAGCTGATATGCATGTTCTAGTGTGGCGTCAAATCATATTTTCGTCGGCATGAATAGTAACATATAGCTATGGTGATAGCAACGATACACTCTCACAATAACACATTATCTTAATCGACATTATACGAGGCGGAGCATCGTACCCTTTTATGAAAGAATGAAGGTCTGTGGATTCGGGTGGAAGCGGTTCAAGGTTCAAGGTTGGAGAGGAGGTATGGGATAGACTTAGCAAATAAGTATTAACAACACACACACACATATATAGATGAATGTTGAAATAGAGAAAAGTATAGAGTAAGTAATAAAATATAATGATGTAAGGAGAATCAAAGAGCATATAAATGGTATTTGTATAGGAAATATGAGTATTAGTAATTATTTAAAAAATCATGTGTGAGGATAGTGTTAATAGAGAATATAGAATCTGAAGTCAGATAATAGAGTAAGGCAACATTGGATATAATTAAATATTTAATGCATGTTAAATTTATTCATAAATATTTTATGTAATTATTTAATTTTTGATTATTAGATTATATAAATACTTCTTTAGGGTATCATAGGTTTAATATACTCACTATTAATTATTTAATTATTTATTTTTATTATTATATTTTAATGTTTATATTATTATTAAATTATTATATTAAATTAATTTAATTTATTATTATAATTATTATAATTATATTATTATTATAATTATAATTATTATTTAATTTAATTATAGATATATTTATTTTATATTAATATATATTATATTTAATTTATTTAATATTAAATTACACGCATTCAATATAATAGATTCTTCATCCATTACCAACCTACCTTGAATAGCATATATTATAATATTGTGATAGATCACTAATCAATAATAGCGTAACTCTATCCATTATAATATTCACTGTCCTAATGAGTCTCATAAGGAAATGTGACATTATATTTATGAAGAAAGTTTTGGTATTTAATATTTCTAGTAATATATATGATAAACTATAATGTAGTAAGTGTGAGGTATCATATAATGAATTATGTCTTTTTGCAAAATCTCATGTAGTTTTTTAGAATTTGCTCTCTTCAGTATAGTAGTGTTGTATAATATATATTGAATTGTTAGTTAAGTAGAGATATCATAATGAAATAGATATTTCAACTCAGATACATTTAGTGAAAAAACTTTTTAGTAAGATAGTTTTAATTTATGTAGTATCAATATCACTTAGTTTATCTCATGTTAGTATATAATTGTTTAATCCTAAAATACAAGATGAAACTATTTTTTATATCAAAGTGTTACAAGAAAAGGCTTCGAAAATCGAATTTAAAGATAATAAATTAATAACGAATCTAATCGGAAGAAACAGCAAGTTCTTACATAGTAGAAACTTTGAATGATGTTTCGTGGTATCTGAAAGGTTGTGATCCTCGAAGCTTTCATGGAAATAATGTTCCTCAGAGAATGATATAAGTCTTTGAGAGTTAATACTGTCAATAGATTCAACAAACATCAACCGGGATATAACTGAATTAAAGATTATAGATTCTCTTATTGCAGGAAATGATTTTAAGTTATGACACTTAGCAGAGTAAAGAAGGTAGAAGTAAAACAAGCCGAGAGACACAGAAAAAATAAAACTACAACATCAACAGAAGCGCCGAGCTTGAGATACATTATATAGAATGCACTAGCACATTATGTGAAGAAATAGTTAATTTCTCAAAGACCAAGAAAAAATTCTTTATAGTAGTGCAGTGGTTGAAAAATAAAACAATAGAGTGATTTAAGAGTAACACTACGATAGTAGTATATGGAAATAAGAATTAATATTTAGATAAGGTCATATCTCGCTACATCGGCAATGATGACCTAGAGAGTTCTCTTTTATTAAAGCCGGGAATTACGCTTCTGAAAGAAGTGGAGATTAAGGAATAGACATCTCTCAACTATCCGACTGTTTTCAATTATTGTAATCTATATAACCGTTACACTCTCAAGAAACGAATTTACTACAACTCGCTACAGTTGACCAAGAGACAAATACTTGAGAAAGAATAACATATAATTATTCTCCCGGTGTAAAGTATCGGAAATATTATTTCTTCGTATCCATGTCTAACATTACGCAATATCGAATTAATATCCGATAATTCCATTCCTGTCACTAAAGGATTATCGGGAAAAATTCGAAGAAAACTTTAGAGAAAATTAAGATGATTACGAAGAACATGTAGAGAGCATGTATTATTCAAGAGGTTACTAGTAATGCTGTTCTATCACTTTTTGTGGTTCAATTCGCAACTGAATTTATACAAACTTTTCTAGCTGAGGTTACATGGTAAGCTTATAAGATAAGATGCCAATCTGCAACAGGATCCAGATACTCTATGTAAAGCAACGTTACGTCCTGCTATTTGTGAATTTGACTCTAAGATCATATAGTGAGTCTGAATCGTTATATTATTGTATAATTGCAAATTATTTTCGACGTTATCAGTCTAAATATACTTGAAATGGTGTTGCGAAATAGTGGCCCCTCTCTCGTATATACTTGAGAGAAAATATCAACAGAAATATTTGAAAAAAGTTCCACTTGAAGTATATGAGAATACATAACAGTAATTGTACATATATTGTGCAAGGTGTTATTGTAGAAATAAAAGGAGGTAAGAGAAAGCGAAAGACTCACAGTCATTTATAAGGAGAAGAGAGTCTTAAAATAAGCGTTAACTTGAGATTAAATTTTGGCACCATTATCAGTGAGGTTAGTTAAAGTTAGGAAGAAGCGTAAAATAGAATGGTTTTCTGAATTTGTATAGGCGCAGCAAGTTTCTACTTTATGATAGATTATCCTAGAATATAATTGGATGCTCTGTAGCTTTCATACAAATACTATCTAGACATGCATTGCAACATAAGATATCCTTGTAAATACTGGTATAGAAACTAGAAGATATAAATAAGATTTGATCTATCCATAAATAAATAATCAAATTGGAATTAGAGTGAGACTATGACCACTATCAAAGCAGCCACATTTGCGTTCCAGAAGCTATTATTAAACATATAATAACCAAAGTCATTCTTTCGTAAGATCTATTTCAATTCCTTATGGTCGAGTGTCAGAAAAAGTTACGTCGTTTGACTTTTGACTCACAAAAATAGTTTATAAATATTTTTCAATTCGTCTGAATCTACCTTAAGAGAGGTACTGAACATATGGCTGTAAAGAATTAGCAACGAATATTACTGCGAGATAAAATATACTCAGACAACTAGACATACAGTATAAAAGTTATCATGTATTTACTGAGACTTGAATTATTGAATTAAGAAAGCAGTTAACGTATTGTGAATGTTGGTGTACATCACGCATATCATAAGGGATGGTCGAGCTAAGGTAGGGAAGAGCGCAGACGCACTTCGTCACGTCTAATCGATTTCTGACATTTGGTAGGGTATGGAGGTTTTAAGACCATAGACTTACTAGATGTTGACATCGGATATAACGCACAGTAAATAATTATAGCGGTAACGTATGTCAAGACCCTGGTCGATAATGTGATTCGTTATATGTCGATACATAACACACGATGAAACACATGGTTATTAAAGTATCACTGCTTGTTCTCCAATGCTGTCATCATTAAATGACAGAGGAGAGAATATGTAGAGAGCCTAACATAGAGTGTTACTTCATGCGAAATGTTCGTGGGGATTAGCTGATTAAGAATTAGAGTAGTGTTTGCGGGTGGACTAATTTCAATTGTTATAATTGAGCAGGGGTATTCATTCATGATTCAGATCCTGATATATACTGGTTTAGAGGAAAATCTCTATAAAATTTAGTATATATATACTACTAATACTATAGCAAAATCCTATTCTACAACTTAACAAATAAAATTTATTACATTTATTAAAATTACCTACTATCATCATAATTAAAACTATTCCTCATTTCAGGTTATTATTATCACTATATACATTATTCACATTATAATCATACTACACTAAAACCTACACTCAACTACACTAAAACCTACACTCAATTAAAAACCTACCACTTCAATCTCATAACTATACCTTATATATATATTATATAGTATTATTAAACTTCATATTACATCAACTACAATCTATAATACCTATATATACACTTATCCGGTTTCCTACAACGCTCCTCAAAATTCCTATAACTACCGCCGATCACATGATAACCTGCAATCTCAACTTCATACACTAAAACCTATAACATCTCAACTAATAAACATACTACTTCATACTCAATAAAACCTAAGCACTACTATAGAATCATTACTTTAATACAACTTACACTTAAATAACATATTAATATAAGACTACAGTATATACATGCATACATATACTACAACTTCAAAGAACAATGGGTGTGGTATCTTTAAACATATTAACTATTACTACTTATATTTTCTCCGTATGAAAAACTATAATGATAATAATATATTCTTAGTTACTTCTTCTTACAGTTTGGAAACAGTAAACTTATTGAAAAATGTGTGTAAAAGATCTATTATTTAATGTGTCGAAATAATTATCTACATTCTTTTTTCTATTCCTCAATATAATAAAAAAGATAATTCATTACTAATTTTAAACTTGCTGAGACTGTTCATAGATAAACTTTATTTGAGATGAGAGTGCGAAATGTTTAATATATGGCACTATTCTAACTTGTAATCTTTATATAATTGGATGTCTCTTTTCTTCGTATCAGTCATTAAGCCTACGCACGTTTAAAACATCGAACTTTGCCTCTAGTTTGTTTTACATAGAATTCTCACTCGCATACGTCTAAGGATTGTATGATTTCTTTTGCCTTTGAATAATTCATACGGTGAAATCTATGGTTTTACAATCGGACAACTCTTCATATCTCAAAAAACCAACATAATGCTAAAATTCTAAGCCTGACAAGGGTGATAAGTAGAATACAATTGTTGGAATATGCTTGTTCCTCTCTATCTTTTTTTAAGTGAACGGTGTGTGTATATAAACTGTCTTAATTTATATAAATAATATATATCATACAAATATCAATAAAAGCTTAACATACTCAAAAAACTAGATAGCTGTAACGCGATCCTGACTATAAAGGTTCCTCTCGTGATTTTTTCGTGAGAGAACTTGTCGTCTCTCTGAGTAAAATGTTAGACTAGGAAAAACCCATAAAAATAGACCATAGTCTCACTAATCCTGTATGTTTTAAAATATTAATGCAATAATTAAACTATGAGTCTTTTCACAGATCTATTTCATTCCGATCGTCTAAACAAGATAAAGTTTCCCCAATTACTAAATGTCCGGATTTTGTTTTGACTCGAATCATCTACCTGATTCCGCTGGGAAGAAAAGAGGGGAACCGCTCTAGCCTTCTTATTTTATAGTCTATCGCTTTAACCTCCGTTCTTCTACGAGCACCGTTCATATGCTCTCTCGTTCCTATCAGGGAGAGATATATGAGCGCGGGTACGGCATCTTTCAAATTCTTCACCAATCTATCTGCCGAGTACGAGCACCGTGTGTGATCTTCGCTAAGAAGAGTGAGCTTCTTTTTTTGTATATATCTCTTCTCGTTGTCTGCGCGTTGGGTCCTTCTGCCCCTCTCTCTTATCTGTGGGACAATTGACCGACTTTGTCGAGAAGAATGTTCTTCTTCTTCCTCTTCTTCTTCTTGTCCTTGAATTTCTTTCAGCGGTTTATTTTTGCAATAATCATCTGAATTTTTTGAGAATGTTGCTATTGACTTTCTATCTTTCTGCCAGTTAATACTTGCTATTTTTGAATGTTCTTCTTTTTTTTCTTTTTCTTTTTCTTTTTTTTTTTTTTTTTCTTTTTTTCTTTATAGTCTTTCCCATTTAATAATTTTTGTCCAAATATGCAGTAAATAATGGTTTCTTTTCTCCAATTATATATTACTTATTTTACACTATTATATTATATACTTTATATATATATTATATATATTATATCTTTACTTTCTATTCTTTACTCTTAATATATTAGTGTACAAGGTGATGTGCAAACATTCCAAGACATTAATGATGTAATCTAATCTTTGAGCGTTAGTTGTTTCCTTAAGAAACGTTCTACTCTTTTGGTAATTTCCTTTCTCTTCTCTCCGACGGTTAGTAGTCCTTTACTCTTCTGCTTTTCGTCATATCTTTTGTTTTGGTGCAAAACATCGAAAAAATTGGAAAAAATCTGGCACAAACCATTGATTTCTAAACTTAAATCTTTAGGTATTAATCCTTCTCTATGTGTCATTCTCTCTGATTTTCTTTTTATCTCAACTGGAATGTTTACTTTTAAAATGTTCGCTTATATATTATATATTTATATATCATATATATAGAAAGTATTGTTTCGATATCTTATAATAGATACAGGTAGCCATATACGCGTTTTATATATTTATCCTTTTATAGGTATATAGTATATATACTAAAATTAATATTAGTGGTGTTTACCAATTTTATATTTGGATTTTCGATCGAATTAACACTAAAAATACCAACACAATTTCTGTTTGGACTCTTCTATCTCAAATTATTCGATTATTGGATTCTGGAGTTAAATGATATTTTTTGCTGTTAATTCAAATAACACTTTTACTATCATAGTACTAATATGCTTATAGACTATAGATTATATAGAATCTATCACCACTCATATTAATATATATCACATTACTATATATATTACGTATGATATATATATCTTTATTGAGAATTTTTTAAAATAAGATAACGCTACCATCTACCCCAACATCAATAAACTCATGTATGAGTAATATAATTGGTGACTCTACTTGAATGATGTATAACTTAAACGCGCACATGAGATTTCATGTCATAATCGCTTTCAAATCTCGACTTAACCTCGCTTCTCTCGTGGATTCTGATTCTCCTCTCGCATATGCTGTGTTGACGACATTCATGTCCCCGTGTCTAATAGCGTTCTCATTCTCTCACAACTGTAGGTCTCTCTTCCATCCCTAAATACGTTGGTTTCTTTCAAAAAGTTCTATTTACACTCACAACTCTCTCATATGCTTTTCTCTCTCGTCAAAGTGCTGCTAAACCATTCCAACTAGGTTGTCCATGCTCTGTCTCTATGCCGGCACATGTGGCTGGTTCAATCCCAGAGAATGTAGTTAATCTCTTTTCCTCTTCTCATATTTTATATAATCGGTCTTTTCTTTGAGCCAATTTATGTAGAATTGCGATTATATACATAAGTACAAGTTTCTATAATATATTAGTTATTCAATGTATCTTAAATAATATAACTAATATTTAAATCCCTTATGGTAAACTTTCATATATCTTTATTACTAATATTGCTAATACTAATAAAGAGCGTTATGTAAAACCATATGGTTTACTTTATATAGTACAAACGCTTCATCAGGATAAGCTAACAATGGGGGATTAGTGAGTATTCTTTTTATTTCATCAAAGGCATTTTGATATTTTGAATTAGATCTGTCTGATAGTATATAACAAAATTATATTATATATCATTTTCTATAATAAAGACCTTTCTAGCTAGTGTATTGGGAGTGTTTTGAGTCAGTTTACTTCGGGAATTATTATTCTTGCATAGGATACATAATATATCTCATTAATGAATAATAAGTTTCTCATTTTGCTTACTTTAAGAAGGGTGGTTGTCTTATATAAGTTACTTACTCTATTGGTAATACGTATAATACTTATGTCTCACACTATTATTATGTAGGGTGTTATCACTTATCAATATATTAATATATATAATTATATTAATATATATCATATATATATATATTTATATATATATATATATTATTATATTAAATTATTATAAATATATTATATAAAGTATACAGCTTATCTATTCCTGAGAATAGCGTTGGATAGTCTAGACCTTTTTTAGTCATAACAACTCTCCATTAGCATAACTAATATCTCTCTTAAATTTTACCTTTTGTTTATACTTACTCGTAGATCTGTTTAAGCAGCTAGTCATTCTCCTTATTATATATACTATCAGTGCATGGACACTGTCACCCTTAACTCTTCAGCTCGCATACCCTCCTTCTGAGGAGAGTTTGGTGCCACTCTTCTTTCAAAACAGTCTCATATTTTCTCCATTCAACTTTCAACCCCAGACCGTTAGCAGCTATGATCAATCTTGACATGTAACCTCTACTGGTAAAGTCGTGGACACACAGCACTCCTTTGCCTATTTACCAACTTACTTCTTGACTTGCAACCTTTTCGCAACACCGTTGTAATCATGTCGGCGCCTTTAAACTGAGCATTCCTCCTGATTTCCCACTCTGGTGGAATATTGGTAAGTCCATGTCTTTTCCCACCGGAGAATATATTATATATATATATATAATATATTATATATATATTATCTATATATATTATATATATATATATATTATATATATATATTAATATTATATTATACTATATATATTATATATATATATATATATAATATATATTATATATCATATATATATATATATATATACTATGGCCAGCGTTGGATTAGCCATCATATGTATCTTAAAACTATTAATGCTACAGTAAAAACGAATACATTTGGGGGCAATTTCAGAAAACGTAAAAAAAAAAAAAAAAAAAAAAAAAAAAAAAAAGAAAAAAAAAAAAATTCTCAAAAACTAACATAGCTACAAGGGAAAAGGAATCAGTTTTTGGAATCCTGGTAAAATTTCACATAGGAACATGTAGAAAAATAATTTTTTTTTTGCTTTATAAACCGGGACAACTAGGCGGCCGAGCCGACGGGGAACATCAAGGGGGGATTGTTTGTCCAATAACGCCTGTAGGGGGCAGGGGCGGAGGAACCCACGCGACACATACCAGAGGGCGGGGGTTCCGGAGACCTCCCCGGAGGGGGGGAAAATAATCCTACCCCGTAGTTCCCCGGTAAGGCCGAGTAGACCTCCTGCCATCGGTGCGGTATATCCTTAGGGTATTCTTTAGTAAAAAAAAAATTTAAATGAAACAGAAGTCTATTTATCTTGTTAACTGAGAAAACGCAATCACAGAAGGCTCTACTAAATAGGCCTTGCTAATTCATATTACTAAAATTATTAACAATAATTTTTTTATTTTTTTTATTTCTTTATTTATATACAATTTTATCCTTTTACCTATGTCTTAATAATATATGATATATTTTTAAGCCATGGATTTTATACCATAAAATATTAATAGATATTCACTATATTACACTGTAGATAATTTTAATAGTTCTTTGAGATTATTTTTTTTTTTCTTTTTATTATTATTTATATATTTTTATCATTTTGTGTTATTTTTATTTTTTATTACTTTTTTTTTTTTATTTTTTTTTTTATATATTACTTTTATATCTGGAATACTCATCATATTGGAGCTACTATTAACGACTATAAAATATAGATACTAAGTACTAATTATGCCAAAGAATGTATTTATTTAATTAATATTATATTATTACTATATCTATTTTATTTATTTTATTATATTATATATTAGATCCGTTTTTTATACTACTTACTAATTTAAATATGTATTTTATAAGATATCTAATGAATTGTAATCTCAGACGCTTTGACTCGTATAAATATATAATACTATATATATATATAATCATCTTATTCTATTTATATATATTAATATTATTATATTATATTAACAGGTATATATATTAATAAATACTATTAATATATATATTTATAATAATAAAATTAAATAATATTATATGATATATGATATTGATATTATTATATATTATATATATTATATATATTATATAATATATTTAATATATTAATATATTATATATATTATTATATATATTTTATAATAATATTAATAATATATATATAGTATATTAATCATTAATATATATATTAATATATATAAATTCTATACTATATAATTATATATAATATGAAATATTAATTTAATATATATACTATAATTATTATAATATAATTATATATTATATATTATAATATATATATTAATTATAAGTATTTATGATATATATATTATATAGTTTATATATATATATATTATAATATATATATATATATAATATATATATAATACTATATTATTAATATTAATACATTATAGTATACTATATAGGTCATATTTACAAGATATTTGGACTCCAGTAAGGAACGGATAAATCAATTGAAAATGTATCGTATGGTTTTCAAATAATTTTAGGGTAAAATTTATTACAATATTAGGGGTAACCTACCCTAACCTAACCTGTAACTAATAACGAACATATAAACCTATAACATGACTATACCTACAACAAACTGACTAAATTAACGCTATACCCAAATATATTTACAGGAGATCACTCTCAATAATAATGTCATTGATTTTATATTAGATATATAAATTAATATATATATATTTATATTAAATATATATAATATATATACTATATAATATTAATATATATATAGATATATTTAGATATATATATATGATATATTCTATTATCGTATTCGTATTCGAGAATATTTTATCATAATTATATTTTATTATTATTATACTTAATATACTACCTATGTATATATATATTTATATTTATATCGTATATATATATTTATTTACGATAATATAATATATTTTACTCTATACCTAAGATATTATTATAATCTTAAATATCCTAAATATATAGATTTTATTTTATAAATGTATAATATATATATATAAATATATATATATATATATATATTAATATATATATATAATTAATTTATATTATATATAATTATTATAATTTATAATATATTATATATTATAATATATTATATTATATATAATATTATTTATATATATAATATATATATATTACATATTATATATATATATATATTATATATATATATATATATATATATATATAATATATATATACATATATAATATATATTATAATATATATATATATAGTATTATATATATTAAATAAATCATATTATATATTTATATTAGCTATATAGTATACACGTTAATATATATATATATATATATATTTATATATACTATATATATATATATAATATTATATATATATTTATATATATATTATAATATATACTATATAATATATAATATATATATATAATATATATATTATTGTATATATAAATCTATTATATATATAATATTATATATATAACTATATATATAATACTTAATAAGTTGCTAATATTATAATAGTATACCTATATATTATAATCAGATTATATTTTATATTATTCAAGTTATTAATCTGTTTATTAGTTGTTTAAATTTATATAACTTATTTAGTGATAGATATTGTAAATAGGTGAAATTTATATTATAATGAATATCAAGTCATACCTTATTGACCTTTTGTTGGGATTTAAGTAGATTCACTCAATTTTACCTCTTTATAAAATATCTACAAACTACATATAAAATATAATATATGATAATCATAGGGGGGAAATATATTTTGAAAAAGGTTATAATCAAAAAATATTACAAATAGCATAATGTGTTTTAATCTATTATGACGCGGAGTAATCTTTAGGAATCATTTAACCCGGCACCATACACAATGTAGACGTCATAACACGGGATGCCAATCGCTTGAGTTTTTTCTTCAAAATTGTGATTTGGGTCATGAGCGTTTACTTTTTGCAGTAATGTGAGTTTTGACTTAGATACAATATAAACTATATTTAATACTATAACTTTATATATATTATAATATATATATTATATATATAACACATATGAATATAAGGACATTATTCTTATTACTAATCTATATTTAT
>JABUQX010008644.1:0-5000 GCA_015478945.1 Trachelipus rathkii
TTGAATGAAAAAAATATATGACTGCATCTCTTTTATATTTCCGTTATGCTGTACGTTACAGCATCTGTTCTTTCTAATATGAACCTTGCACAACAATGCTCCGTATGTAAAGGGGAAGGGATTTCCTTCTACATCTTTTATATGCAAGCGTACAGAGTCAAAATTTGATCTATTCAGAGGTAGATAATGAACATTAGGGAATGTTATAACTTTACTCTCTTTGGGAAAATATACTACTCTTAATAAAGGAGCTTTAGTATTACCTACATATTGATGATCAATTATATTTGTATATACATAAGCCATACCTGGATGATTGAGCATCTCGGATGGGGTACATGTATAATGCAGTACTCGGTCTGCTTCATCTTTTTGTTCATGCGGCGTCATGGGGTTATTCTCCACAGATAGTATAACCCTCTTCAACATAGTAGGGATATCATGAAGTATATCCAGCTCAGCATCTCGTTTACGGATATGTTTACGTTGCCACGGTGATCGTCTGAGAAAAAACATATCACGGTTTCGCAGGTTTACACTTACTTTTGATCTTAAAGATATTATTACTTTATCTTCATAGGTACGCATAATACACATAATACTCATATCAAAGAGATCGTTTAAATAACTAAAAATAGCAGGTACCGATTTAAAATATGCCCTCCGCAGAACAAATTCTTCAAAGAAGTATTCTTTTGTACCAATCGTAGACCTATGCAGATCACGCGTATCTTTCACTTGTAATATAGTTTCAACACATTCTACACTTCTGTACACCAACATCCAGAATAGATTGTGAGGAAAATTTTCTATGTCTGTATTTAATATCATTTCACATAATCCTACTTCGTATACCTCTCTTTCAAGTTGTATAGGATTCATTAACACAGTTGTAAAATCCGAGAGTTTATTATCAGGATGTAAATCCAAGGAGGCTGAAGACGGGAGAGTTAAATAGAAGTGATCTACACTCTCCATGGTTATAATGACAACTGATTAATGCTTCTTAATTTCACTTGCTTTTATATAGGTGTTAAATTCGTTCGGATATCCCACCCATTTCACAAGTAACTGCTATTTTTTTTCTTTACCTCTCGTTGTAAATCTTTTCAAATTTATATTCCGTGAGTACATGGGTTGACCTTACTTTTGTATTTCTGTTTATAGAACCCTCCTTTTATTTTTTCACCATTTAAATCTCCAGGTAAATAACTTTAAACTGTCACGACGGAATGGTCGATATGTCACTTTAAACTTCCGTAGTCCATCGGCTTCATTCCTTTCTGAATCTTTCTTCTGCTCGAGATCTCTTACATAAATCGTTTACCTTTATTCCTGAATTATCTTTTATTTTGTTTTCTTTTCACACCACAGTTGTGTTCGTGGCCTCTAGTTTTTTGACATTTCTAATAAGATTGCTTTATGTTCTATGTAAAGATCTGTTTCTATGAGTAAACCAGATTGTCACAGTATATCATATATTTAAAATATTCATTTAGTAAAATAAATTATGCATGCGTTCTTTAATATACGTTGACTCTTTAACTATACGTCTTTGTTTAGCGGAAATGTATTGTAATAAGTTTTAACGCATACTCCCAAGTCAGCTCCTGAAACTCTCGACCCTTGAATTCCATTCCTGAATCTGTCCAGATCGTTTTAGGAGCCTTACGTTCACACATTATGTTTTCAAAAACCTCACTGGCAAGTATTCTGTAGTGATCTTATTTTTTGTTACGAAGAGAGTTTGTTACCATTTTTGTGATGTCCTATTCACTGTATCAAATGCCATCAAATAGTAAAAAAGTAATGTATTGAAATCCTTCATAAAGAACTATATTTACATCATTTCCGATAAATCTAACTGCCATACACTATGATTCGAGCTTCAGTTTCAAGTGATAGGAAAGTTGAAAAATAAATATGATAGGAAAAGTAAATAGTTAATAGGACTTTGAATACGTGATTAAATGAGTTCTTGTGCGTACGTGAGAAAAATAATACGTTTAATCTGAAAAGATAATTATCAAATGAAGAAGAAAATAGATATCACAAATTTTGTTTTTCATACATGACTTGAACAGATAAATCCATGTGAAATATATATATATATATATATATATATATATATATATATATATACATATTAATTAAACTATTTGTTATATATATATATATTATTATATATATATATATATATATATATATATAATATATATATATATATATTATATATATATATATATATTATATTATATATATATTATATATATATAATATATTATAAATTATATTATATATATATTATATATTATATATATATATATATATATATTTATATTATATAATATATATATATATATATATATATATATATAATATATATATATATATATATATATATATTATATATATATATATATATATATATAATATATATATATATATATATTATATATATATATATATATTTATATATTATATATATATATATATATAATTATATATATTGTGTGTGTGTGTGTGTGTGTACCAAAAATGTGATATAAAGTTAAAAGGGTTAAAGAAAAAGGTCTAAAATAACATATTTATTTATATACAAGCATTACAACTAAATAATCAGCATAAAAAGCATATATATATATAGATAATACATAATTACGATTTAATCCAACTAGGTTTATTATAAGGTGTTTTTCTTTATTCTCCTCTGGTAACACGAAATTTATCTGAAGCGTAAGAAGTACCTGAGGGACTTGAATCAGGTTCTTGCATAATGGGAATTTATCCAAGTCTGATAATCGCTGTGTATTTAAGATTAAACTTCTGGGAAAATTAATGTCTGAAGTTTTGTTTGATCTCATTCCATCCTTTTACAGGACCTTTCTTCCAGTTACGTGAGAGATCAGCTATCAAATCCACAATATTTGAACCTTTAACTATTTCATCATCAATGATGATCTGCCCTGATTCATTCAAAGATATTGTCCTTTTAAAATACTAATATACGAGCATTCTGATTTACGCACCAAATAGGTTAAGTTTCCTCTAGGATATTTTTAAATTTATCTTCATTTTTCACTTCAAGTTTTATTTCATTAGGTATATTTGCATCATCGGTTATCGGATTACGTAGTGATGGATGTAGATGCAAGTCTTTAAGATCTATCAATTTTTGTATGGCATCTTGGTATAAGATGCGTTTCTCATGGATGTTAATGTCTGAATTTAATATCCTGTACACTTCTTTCCGTAATTGGTTACCTGATCAACTTTAGGATCATATAAGCTATGAGGTAGAGGCTGCTGGAAAGATAATGAGTCGTTCACAATATAAGGATTCTTTTGGTGCAACTGCTGTTGTTGATGTGAAAGAGGTTGTAATGTCGATGCATTATATTGGGGTTGTGAATGATGATGATGTGATTGTGGATTTTGCACAGTGTGCGGTAATAACTGATCATATAGAGGTTGTGAATGATGAATCTGAGGAATTGAATTCTGTACAGATGCTGTATTATTATACTTCATTTTCTCATACTCATTATATGGAAGTACAGCAACCTTCTTCATCATGGGGACATCCACTTAGTTATAGTGGAGCTATAATGGAGAAGAGTAATGGTAGGAATACACCTCCTCCTTTCTGTAGTAACTTCTTTTTATTTTTCAGATTTTTAATGTTGAGGGAGAGTTTTTTAATGATGTTTCTATAACGACGTAGCTTTACCTTCTGAGGTCCTGTTTAAGGACATTTCCTTTATAAGATTTAAATAGACTTCACATACACACTGGATGAATTTCTCATCCTCCTTTTAATCAGTTTACGTTTCAGATGGGTTTCAGCTTTTTAAATTTTTTTATAAGCGGTAAATACTTTGCACTAGATTACTGCATTTATTCAGTATGTCATACAGTTCAATCTCTAGGGAAGAATGTTTGGTGCGGAGCAAACACTCTGTAGGTGTTTTTTTGGGTGAAGTTCACACATCAAATAACCGTGAGGGACGAAGTAACCTCTTTATATACTTTTAAGAACTCTTTCCTTTGGAAGGGGAAACATTTGAGTTGCAATAACATTAATTTTGCTCATGTCTCTTCTCTGTCAAACAGCAGTAAATCACTGGTGTTAAGAAAATTTCGCATATGCTGCTTTTGATGAAAAATATCTGGTGTTATGAAAACACCGGAGATATTTAGAATGGTGAGAAAAAACGGTGAACGCTCGCTTTCCAAATTCAATTTGTGCATTAAATCATCTAATACAATAATTTTGTGCGTGTATATTGTCCAATGATCTAATATCGTATATACCTTCATGAAATGAATAACATCTTTATATTCTTAAATTTTTCGCTGAATAAACATGTTAAACATATTATTTTTAAGGGACACTCCCGCTCAAAAATCTCATTTCTTTAAAATATTTATATAGACAGGTTTTACCAATCTTTCGGACCTGCTACAAGCATGTAGCGGATTCGGAAGGTAATTTCTCCACATCCATACTCGCCAAGTGAATAATGAATAATGAGATTAATTAAAGCAGTAGAGCAGTAAAGCAGTAAAGCAGTAAAGCAGTAAAAGAAAACCTTACTAACCCCTTTGTTTTAAGCAAAATGACAGCTAGTTGATTTACTGTTTTACTGCTTTAAGGTCTGTAAGGTATATGTTTTTAATAAAATAATAGAAACTTTAACAAATAAAATATTAAAACTACTTCTAATAAAATATAAATAAATATAAAATTAAAATAATTAAAATAAATAATGCTTTTAATTAAAAAAATATTAAGAATAAATTTTAAATATTAAATTCTTAATAAATAAAATTATAAAAATAATAATTAAATAATAAATAATAATAAAAATAATAATTAATAAAAATAATAATAAGAAAAATATAAAAGAAACATAATGTTAATAAATATTTGTGTTAAATAAACATACCCTAAAGCAGTAAATTCAGTAAAGCAGTAAAACGAAAGCCTATAATCCCTT
>JABUQX010008644.1:20000-25000 GCA_015478945.1 Trachelipus rathkii
GATTTACCATGGTGAGGGTCCGTCACGGTCCCATGATCTAAGGTGGATTTTCTGTCTGTGACAAGTTCTCACTAATTAATGGTAGAGAGGGGGCGGTAAGGGCTTTCTTTTCAACTTTTGTCATGTTCTTCTACTGCTTTTCTTTTCCGATGCATGACATGCACCTTACCCCAGACAAAGAAAAAAAAGGTAAAGAAGAAAAAGAAGATATATATATATATATATATATATATATATATATATATATATATATATATATATATATATATATATATATATATATATATATATATATATAAATATATATATATATATATATATATATATATATATATATATATATATATATATATATATATATATATATATATATATATATATATATATATATATATATATATATATATATATATATATATATATATTTAATATATATATATCACGTCAGTACAGATTGTTCGGCTTTTTCCCACCATAGAACTGGACGCTGAACTGACCTGGTGAGTACCTTCCCCATATTCTTGCATTCTGTAGTCATATCCCTTGCCCATTATCCACAAATATCATGCAAGATTTTCATTTCCTAAACCTCAGCTTTGTTTCTCAGTTTAGAATTTAATGGTCAAGTTTATGCTTACACATACAGATTTATTAATAAATAATGCAACATTTTCATTGATATCGTTGAATTAAAAGCTTTTCTGTTATTAATAATTTGAAATTACTTTTGCTATAACCAAACTTTCAGCTTTCAAACGGACAATAATTTAGAAAAACAATCTTATATAAATTTATAAAAACAAAAAGCCACTTTCGAAGTACATTTTAGGAAGAAAAATAAACCATTTATGGGACTAATTTTTCATGTTTATATATATATATATATATATATATATATATATATATATATATATATATATATATATATATATATATATATATATATATATATATATATATATATATATATATATATATATAAACATATATATATATATATATATATATATATATATATATTTATATATAAAAAAAAAAATATATATATATATATATATATATATATATATATATATATATATATATATATATATATATATATATATATATATATATATATATATATATATATATATATATATATATATAATAACTATATATATATATATATATATATATATATATATAATATATATATATATATATATATATATATATATAGAGAGAGAGAGAGAGAGAGAGAGAGAGAGAGAGTTGTTTGGTTTAAACCAACGGTTTTTTATTGGGTTTTAACTTTTTTTTTAACATTGAGTAATAAAAAAAGTGCTTTAAATGAAAGTATGTAGTTTATACATTATAATAATATAATCATACAGTTAATAAATGGGAGGAAAACATTAGTAACTTAATATAGTGTTAGCGATTGTGCTGTGAAGTGTAAAGACTTGTGTGATTGTTTCTCCGAGTGATCTTTAATTATGTCAATTTAGGTTTTAATGCTTTTAATTGTTATCATTCAAGCATTAATTTTAAATATCTTTGGTGCTATTTTGGTGTTCGATACTTTTTATTTTGATTTTTAATTTTTTGGCGGGTGTTTTAATGTTTAAATTGCAAATGATCAGGATTTCAACCAAACTTTAGCCCTTCAGAAATTTAAGATGAGTTTTAGTTTATTTTTTTTACATTAAATCTTTTTTTTTATTATTATTATAGATTTTAAGGTATTATATAGGGTTCCTAGTTATTATTTTTCTTTGTAGTTAATATTTTATAAAATAGTCTATTTTTATCTTTTAATACGAAACCGCCCTTTTGTTGGTTTGTGTTTATTCCATATAACTAGTTAGTGCTTGATCGTGCATTCTCATTTCACATTTTTATTTAGTTGCTTATTATCATTTATCCAAGATTGTCTTGCTTTTAATTAGTTTTAATTATTTATACTATTAGAAATTATTGTATACGTGAGATTGCGAGTTAGTTTTAATCTTGTTAGTATACGATCGCTTGTGTGTGTAGGTGTGAGTGTGTGTGTGTGCGCGTGCGTGTGTATGTGGATTGAGTAAACGTGTAAAGTTTTAACTATTAGTAATTACTGTGTGTGAGTTTGTGGGTGTTTGTGTGTCTGTGTGTGTGTGTGTGGCTGTTCGTATGACTGGTCAGAGTAGATGTGTAGGTGGGCGCAGGCGGGGGTTTTCCATTGACTTTGCCAACGTGCGTGGCCTACCATGAATCTGTGGAATATCACCTCTCCAACTCTCAGCCTAACATTTTATTATTGTCTGAGACCCAGCTGGCCAGGGATTCTTTTTCAAATAAACTTAATATCTCCAACTATAACTTTTTCTATAATTTCCGACTGAATGGTGGAGTCTGTGCCTATATAAACATAAACACTCCTGTAACACGTCTCGAGAATCTTGAATCTCCTAACTTCGATGTTCTATGGCTTAAAATCTTTCTCCCTACTACTATCATTATCTTGTGTTTCTGCTACTGCTCCCTTAATGGAACAGATTTTCACGTTCTTTTTGACTATCTTACTACTTCTCATGAGACTGTTACTTCTTCCCATCCAAATGCTGAGGTCCTCTATTTAGGGGATTTCAACGTACACCACACTGAGTGGTTGGGTTCCTCTCACACTGATGCAGGTGGGGAGGAGGCCAAAACATTCAGTATTCTCAACGATCTGGAACAGTTAATTAAGGAACCTACACATATCCCAGATCGTCCTAACCAATTCTTGAACACGCTCGACTTATGTTTCACCACTACTTCTCGTTATAAATACACCATCTTTCCTCCTATTGGTAACTCTGACCACAATCTTATAGCTCTTAATTTTAATACTTTTTTCTCCAGCAGCTCCACCATGCCCTAAACGTAATTTCTGGCACTTTAATCGGGCTAATTGGGGGCATTGCGTCGTTTTCTTGCTAACTACTCTTGGAATGAATCCTGCTTTGACTCGGAGGATGCTTTGGTAACCGCTGAAAAGGTAGGGTAGGTCGATGGGATAAGCAGGTTCATTCCATCTTCAACTAAATCTTTTTCTCTCAAAATCCATGGTTCGATGGAGCTTGTTCTCGCGCCATTCAGGAGAGAGACATTGCATATCGGGCATGGAAAAACTCGTTCTCCTATCACTCTTACTAATTTTCATTCTGTTCAGAATCGTTGCAGTGTTACTATTCGACAGGCTAAGCGCGCTTTCATTAAAAGAAAGTGCGCCAACCTGCTTGGTTCTCCTACTGATAAAAATTTCTGGCCTCTTGCCAAAAACATCTCCAACAACTTTTGTCTGTCACCTCTCTTATTCTACTCTGACGGTTCTGTAGCTAACTCTCCTTCTGAAAAGCCAAATCTCTTGTCCTCCTTTTTCATCTAATTCTACCCTGGACGATTCTGGCATTCCTCCTCCTACTCCTTCTCCTCTCAGGTTTCCCATGCCCTTACCTGTGATCACACATGATCGTGTGCATGAGATCCTGAGATCTATGAACGCCAGGAAGGCTAGTGGCCCGGATGGCATTCCTCCCGTGTTTTGAGGGAGTGTGCTTCTGAGCTGGCGCCTGTCCTCGTTCAACTCTACTCTCTATGTCTTAATACTAATACTTTTCCTCAGTGCTGGAAGCGTGCTTATGTTCAACCGATCCCGAAAAAAGGTAGCCGTTCTGATCCTTCAAACTATCGCCCTATAGCTCTCACTTGTATTCTATCTAAAGTCTTTGAAACTCTTCTTAACTCTCATTTCCTGGATCATCTGGAGTCTCATTCCCTTCTTTCAGATCATCAGTATGGCTTTCGACGTTCGAGATCAACTGGCGACATACTCTCCTATGTAACTGATTTATGGTCTTCTGCCCTTAGGGACTATGGGGAGTCTTGCGTGGTGGCGCTTGACATATCCAAAGCTTTTGACCGGGTATGGCACGCGTCGCTGCTCTCGAAGCTCCCTTCCTTTGGGTTTCCTCCTTCTCTTTGCTTACTCATGTCTAGTTTTCTCTCCGATCGCTCCATATCAGCACTCGTTGATGAAGCGTCCTCTTCCTCCTTTTCCTGTTAATTGTGGTGTTCCTCAAGGTTCTGTTTTATCTCCAACTTTATTCCTACTTTTCATCAATGATCTCCTCAGTTGTACCTCTAACTCTGTTCACTCTTACGCTGATGACTCAACTCTTCATTCTTCAACTTATTTCAAATCTGCTCCTTCTTTTGCATCTAGAGTTGCCTCTCGTCTTCAGCTTTCCGATTCTATTCTTGCCGAGCTGGATGGGATTTCCCGGTTGGGTCACCGCAACCTTGAAAGTTCAACTCTTTAAAAACTCAACTTCTTTATATTTCCTTCTCAAAAACACCTCCCAACTTTTCTATTTTCTTCGACGGCTCTTACGTCTCACATGTGAATAACATAAACATTCTTGGTCTTAACATAAACAACAAATTGTCTTGTAAATCTCCTATTACAATGGTTGCCAAGGTGGCCTCAAAGAACCTGGGAGTTCTGTTCAGGTTGCGAGAATTTTTTTCCTCTTAACAGTTACTCCAGTTATATAAGGGCCTTATTCGCCCTTGTATCTCCATACATACATACATACATACATACATACATACATACATACATACATACATACATACATACATACATACATACATACATACATACATACATACATACATACATACATACATACATACATACATACTGTTCTCACATCTGGGGGGCTACGGCTACACTCTTCTATTGGATAGGTCTAAGGCTAAGAGACTAATAAACTGTCCCTTTCTTTCAAACTCCCTTGACCCTCTATCTCTCCGACGTGACGTTGGCGCACTATCTCTTTTCTATAGGTACTACGGCGGTAAGTGCTCGGGGGAGCTGACCTCTTGCATTCCACCACTCTTGCGTCACCCTCGTATCACAAGGGGTGCCTTGCTCTCGCATGAATGTTGCTTGAGTATTGAAAACCACAGACTTGTTCGTCGTGGTGCCT
>JABUQX010008644.1:35000-50106 GCA_015478945.1 Trachelipus rathkii
CAGTTGTGATATTTAGATATTCGTCCTGTGACAGAAATGGTGGCCATTTCCAAGATAGCCGCCATACCTTATGTCAGAATCGTTGGTATTGTACGTTCAAATTAATCCTATGTCCGTGAATGAATTTCCTTGTTATAAAAAACATAGATGAGTCACTGTGCTGCACAAATAAAACAATCAATAGTTTGACCTAAAGACCTATAATTCTGACCATGTTTTCGTCATTACACGTATTTTAAATCATGAGGAAAGGCTCTGCAAATGCAGGAAATATTAATTCTGGTTTTGCAGGTATAGAGATACAAAGAATAGCTTAAAAAACTTTATTTGAAGGTCAATAGGACTATATATTTGTCCAAACAATAAATAATTAATTATTTGTTCTTTGTGGTCTACGTCCGTCACTCAGAGCACTGCTCACCACAGTGACGAAGTGCTGTACACTGAAGAGCAGCCTTCTGGCATTTGCAGCGACCCCGGCATCCGGTCTTGCAGCCACATCGCAGGAATTCCCTGCATTCTTCTGATTCCTCTGGTAGGATTCGTCCAGGTTATACTCCATATACCACCTGACTGCTTGTTCCAACCCCATTCACCTTGGAACGGAAGCTCTGGAGCAGGTGTCATCATTTGGGCCCAACAGTAACCAGCCTGGTAACAAGCTCTCTTGATGTGTTGGATGAGTGCAGCCTGTGTAGGAGGCAGACCATCCAGAGCTAGCAGATACTTTTGCCACTTGCCAAAGAATACTTTCAAAGCGTAAATACCTTAATTAATACTTAATAGTATTTTTTGTAAAAGTAATAGGATATACCAACTTACAGTTTTAATAAAAATATGAATATTTTTTACAAATTACAACGCTTATTAGGCCTACTTCTTATATTTTAACTAGTCACAAAAGAAGCAAGTTCAAGTAACGAACGAAAGAAGTTATTGACTTATTGAACGGGCAACAGTCACCATCTTTTTTTTCTTCAGTGAACCAATAAGAAATGAGAATACAGTAAAGAAAAACGTGTTAAACATTACTAAACGGAATAATTAAAGTGTAAGAATAAACACATTTTGAACCATTGAGAGGAGAGTTTAGGAAATTTTGGAAAAAAACGTTTATCTGTTATCGAAATCGAATCTAATACATTTTAAAATCTGGTAAGAAAATATTTTATAAACTCGTAAATTAAGGTAACGGTTAACGGATGTAGGGGAAAATTTTGACTCGTTAGCTTTAATTCACAAATTTAACTCATTAATAGTCCGTTACTTCTTCTCGAAATTAACGAAAGCGTTAAAAGTTAGCGAAAAATTAACGAGTTAATTAACGGATTAACGCTTTAACGCTTTAACGCGCTAATGCCCACCTTTATATATACATATAATATATAATATATATATAACATATATATATATATATATATATATACCTATATACTATATATATATATATATATATATATATATATATATATATATCTTTTTCTTTCTTTCTCCTCCTTCATCTTTGCCCAAGATTGGGGGTAAGTTTTCTTTGTACAAGCATCGGAAAAGAGAAATAGCAGTAAGGAGAACATGACAAACGTCGAAAGAAAGCAGCCTTACCGCCCCCTCTGTACACTACTATATTAGTGAAGGCTCGTCACAGACAGAAAATCCACCCTAGAGCATCATGGGACCGCGACGGACCCTCACTATGGTAAATCGTCAATGTAAGGGTTCATCCCCTGGCCCAGGTGGGCCACAACCATGCCCCCATACAAAACCCCGCCATTCTCTCCTATCATGCACCTTTATTCTCGCCTCTGCCAAACTCACCTTTCTCTCCTTCAGACATTCGTTCACCGACTCAATCCACTTTCTCTTCGGTCTCCCAGCCGGTCGGTTCTAACACACTCTCCACTATACATCCGCTTAACCAACCGACTTTCATTCATCCTTTCCACATGACCAAACCATCTCAACATACTTTCATTTATTCTCTCATTTACCCCTTTCTTCACACCACACAACTCTCTAATACGTTCATTCCTCACTTTATTAATTCTTTTCACACCTAGCATGCCCCCTAAGATTGTCCATCTGAACACATTGAACTTTAGATCTATACTTCTTATTCCAGACCATAGTCTCACTACCATACAATAACACAGTAAACAACACCCCCTCTTTAAAGCTCTAGCGCACTAAAAACCTAGTCCCTTTACTTTCACCATCGATTTAATTGCACCATAGCCACCTTCCTGCCATTCACAACTTTCCTACTACATCTGCATATCATCCGTTCCCTTCTCATCCAACACATACCCTAATTATTTAAACTCAGACACTTGCTCCAGCTGCTCATCATCTAACATAACTTCACACTGAGGACTGTCCTCACTCACAACCATAACCTTACTCTTATCTACGTTTACTTTTTCAAGACCCCTCCTTTTACATACCCTGCAAATCTCTCCCCACTCCTCTCAAACTCTCTTCAGACTCGCCACACACAACAAAAACAACCCGCATATATATATATATATATATATATATATATATATATATATATATATATATATATATATATATATATAAATATATGTATATATAGTAATAATAACAATATATGCTGTATATATATATATATATTTGTAATATATGAAATAATATATATATAGCAACATATATATAATAATGTATGTAATGTAATATAATAATAATATATAATAATATGTATATGTATATATATATGTATGTAATAATAATAATAATAGTGCTTAACAATAATAACAATAATATATAATAATAATAATATATAATAATAACATATAACTAACTAACAATATTAATAAGAGTTTCATAATGTTATATTAATACATATAATAATATGTATGTATATAATATATATATATATATATAACCATATATATATATATATATATGTATATGCCTGTATATCTTGGTTAACCCCTCGAATTCCTGAATTAAACGAGCCATCTCTGGACCAAATACGATCCAGCGTCGCAGAGCTGCAGAGTTTTCTGTCAGGCCCACAGCACCGCCATCTCCTTTGGAGTTTCTTGCTTTAGCACCGGTGGATGTTGCCTTGGAAGAGCGGCAGGAGGTACATCAGTGTAGGTCTCTGGTAGAGATGCATACTTCTTCTTGACACCTGCAGCATCATGATGGGTGTGAGCAATTGCCCGTGAAGCTCCTATGAGGTTGCTGTCTGGGTGTTGGAAGTGATATTCTAGTTCCATGGAATGAATGAGTCGTGCGCTCTGATGGAGCTTGGGTTATGGTCAATGTTATCGACTGCAGCTGTGGTAAATACACCACCTTTCAGCTGAGGAGGGCAAACTGCTTTTTCAATCTTGTAATAATCGCAGATATTGTCACCAATCTCAGTTGAGATGGCTAGCACCCGGTCATAGGAAATACTGAGTCCCAGCCCATACAAACGGTCCACCAGTTCACGCTTGCGTGTCTTCGTGTGGACCATCACACCCAAGTAGATGGGCAGAGGTGTTTCCCTTCCTTGGTTGTGCCTTGTTGTACATGGGGTCTGCTCATTCTCCCGAAGTCGTACCATGCTGTTATACATCAGTAACTGGAAAATATAAGCACAGGCTGGGGCATTGCTGAAGGGCTTAACTGTGTCTCGATGTTTGGTCCATTCAAGACCATAGCAACTAACGCTAACAGAGACCCTGGCACAAAAGCTTCCTGACTCGGTGTTAAAGGAACCACTGAACTGATGGGTCATCTTGAACACGTCTCTCCTCACTATGTTCGCAGCCCTGGCAAGATGAATAGCATCACCAACAGCATCATGATCACAGGCTTTCTTGAGTGCTGGTCCAACATCTTTGTTGCAAATTAGGACAACATCTCTGCCTTGCTTATGCCCTTCCATGTCTGGAAAGTAAGCCAGTAACCTGTTTTTGAGGTCACTGGAGTGGACACGTCCTGTAACAATCGGTCCAAGTTGTTGTAGCCTTTTTGTGTACAGAGCGACCAGGTCGCTTAGTTTGAAGATGGGAGCAACTATACTGTCCATGCGAGTTTCTTCGATATAAGATACCAGCCCAGCAAATGCAAGCCCGTTATTCATTTGGTCGACACCAGGCTCTTGAGATGGTTTTGTATCTCTGGCTCTGTTGTGCAAAGATATCAAGCATAGCAGATGGTACCGAGCATAACGTGCAATCAAGTCTCCTGCACTCAGTTTCGACAGTAGGGATTTGTCTAGCAATTTCATTGCAGCCTTTCTGATCTTCAGATCAAGCCCAAATGTTGATGCTCTTCGGGTCAAGGAATCCCCAATCCCCATCCGGTGCAGGTTTCTCCCAGAAAAGACATATTTCGGGGGATGAACTTCTTTCACCAGCAACGTTGCGGGTGAACTTCTTTGGCCTCACAGCATAGTTACCAGCAGCATCTTCTGGTGCTTTCTTACGCTTTCCGTGCACGCTGTAGTTTTGTTCTGTCGTAGGGAGCCTACATGTATCGTGCCACTTGCAATTGTTTCGTCTCATTGTGCTTAAAATGCCATCCCCATCATTAAGCCTTGAAACGATGATTGATGCTGTCAAATAACCTATACTGTCAAAACCAATAAGAAGCTCAGTAATTTTTTTTGTACCCTGCTCCCGGCGTGCGACGTGTTGACTCATCTGGACAGTGAAGCATCTCTGATGTGTCTTCCTGGCAATTAACGCACTTCCTCCAATCAGTTGCCTAAACATGTGTTGATGGCAAGGCCTGTAAGGGATCCACCAACTTGTAAACTTTGGCCTTTGTCACACCTGAAAGTAGAAAAATATAGTTATGCTATGTGAAAGGTAGTGGATTACCTGTAGTCTACATTAAATGAACAGTACAATATATATATATATATAATAATAATAATAATATATATATATATATATGTAATATATGTAATAATATATAACATATATATATAATAACAATAGTAATAATAATGGAAATGGAAATATATGTATATATGTATGGCAGCATATAATAATAATAATATATAATAATATGTATATGTATAATAATAACAATATATATATAATATCAACAACCCAACTGTATATAACTAATATCTTCAATAATAATAATATGTGCCTATATAATAATAATAATAATATATATATATAATATATATAATAATAATATGTAATAATAATATGTAATATATGTATATATATATGTATGAAATAATAATAATATAGATAATAATAATAATAGTATATCTTCTTCAATAATAATAATACATACATGTAATAATATATATATATATATATATATATATATAACTGTATAATATATATATATATATGAAATAATAATATCAAATATATGTAATAACTAATAATAATAATAACTAATATATAATATAATAACAGTAATAATAACTGTAATAGTACCACTCTAGAATTTACTAATAGTAATAATAATAACAGCAATAGCACTATCTTCTTCATCAACCACCAATATATAACTATGCATATATATATATATATATATATATATATATATATATATAATATATAAATGAATGAGTCGTGATAGGTGGGAGAAAATTATTTCCCGAATTTTGTCAGCCTGGAACCCCACAAAATGATCAGTCTTTGCAGATTTTCGATAACATAGTTTGAGCACGATTGGAGCATGTTAACCCATGCCGCTGGGCGTTCAAAATTTCAAAAAACTTGAATTTTTGGCTGGCTAGCAACGTCTTTGGACCATATCCTTGAAACTTCTGCATTATTTTCTCATGATTTATGTCTCAAATCATAGGCAATATTGTTCTAAGTAATTTATATTATATACATATTTGTTGCTACTTATAGTCGAACCGAGCTATAACAGCCTTTGTCATCAAAAACGTGACTAGGAACCTCTATTAACGAACTTATGATATGAGAATTATTTAATATTTTTCAAAGTATGAAATTACTTATGATGGAATAAAATGACAGAATGTTTTTGTTTTTACATATTTCAATGTATTTTAATAAAAAAGAGAGTGACATTGCATTGTTTGCATTCTTTAAGAAGGATAAAATTATGAATAATCTATTCTAAAGATTTGCTCAAAGTGATTTTTGGAACATCAGGATACAGCTTTCGGCATTTGTGTACTACCTATAATATTGTTTCTGCTCCTCATCTTTAGTGAGGAGGTTATTAAAGTCTATAATTAATTTCACTCCTCGTTCTGCCACATCATTAATGACCTTTAGTGACATCACAATCCCCAATCCTTCCTTAAAATGTATAGTTTCTCTGAGAAAATCTGCGTTAATCTGGAAACGCTCAAAGAAATTCATGGTCCCCTTGGTAATTAAACAAGATAACCCTGCATTAACCAGTTCTTCCAACTGGTGTCTTCGAAATTTGGGGTTTACAATTCTTGAATTTTCTGTCTCGGTCTAGGTGTCATTTAGGACTTTGTTCGCCATTTCCGATTTTTCTTCGTCTGAAATTGAGAGATCAGAACACGAGGGCTACCAATTCTGCATTGAAATACCACAAATGGTTTGAGAATTTACCAGAGCTCTCTCAGAGATATCTTTTGTCAATCTCCTGATAGTCCAACAAACTTCGCAAGAGGTCAAAGTCTTGCTTGGGAGCTAAGTGGGCTTTTGTGGGCATTGAACCAAACTTTGCAATACACTCTAACGAGAAAATACAGACAGTCTAAGGCACGTTGTTCTTCATGACTCGAGTTTGAATTGTCCGCGGAATAAATATCTTCAGACAATAGATGACCTTGGCCATCCACCTGGCATGACTGAAGGCACCTGGAGATTTAAATTCCACTTCAGTTCCATTCATTGCTCCTACAAACACCAATACTAATTGTAGGAGCTCCTTGTAATCGTCTCTCAGGGTTGTGATTCCGTGAGTTTAGTGTTACAATCCGCAGTTACGTCGGCAATTACTTCAGAAGGTAGATGTCTTTTCACAACTTCGTTGATGATACCCGAGTCATATTGTTTCTTGTTGAGCTTCGCCCATACATTTTGGAATCTCTTAAATATATCGGGTTGAGGCCCAGTTGTTGATCCGAACTTACATTCGAAAACACCTCTTAACATTACTTCAAGAATATGGTGGCGGCAAGCTAGGTAAAGCAGCTCTCTACCCAAGATGTTTTCCAAAATTGCACTAGCCCCTTTGAACCTTCCTGCCTTTGATGCAGTGGTGTCGAAACACATTGCCTTGATAGTATGGGAGACACCCCATTCCTCGAGACACTCATAAACAGCCAGGGCTTGTTCTTCACCAGTGCTTGTGTCCAGGAACTCCTAACAGTTGTTCATTTTCACCATAAGAAATTACAACAGCTATTCGTTCTTTCTGCTCTGTCTTTAGAACGTGTGGTAGAAGTTTTCCGTCCCAATGAGCTACAGCAGCTTCCTTCTCTGGTATATAAATTCGTTCCAAGATCTTCTCAGTGTATTTTTCTTTGAATACTTTTCGCCTTTCATGGATAGTGTTTTTTGACACTTTGAACTCCTCAGGATTCTCCCCAAGTGCTTCTTTGGTAGCTATGAGTTTTCGTGTGGCATTTCTGTCAGATACCTTACACCGATCCAACATCAGAGATAGTTTCATGTTAAAATTTCCCTAACGCCACGCTTCATCCTTTTGCTATGAGATGGTCCAGGAAGTTCCTCGGTTTCTTGAGAAGTACAAACGTCCATTGGCAGAACATCCTCGATATCTTCATCGCATGTGTTTTCCTCTTCATCACTGTCCTCATCTTCTTCATCATCAGTCTCTATGAACAAAAGAAGAGAAAGAAAAGGATCAAATTAATTATGAAAATAGTTAAGTTACGTTGCTTAACTTGTTTTGTTGGTGCTTTTGTAAACACTAAACAATAGAACCAGGGGACGTAAACGTACCTAGCAAAAGATCAATATTCAAGCAAAAATAAAAGAATCTTACCTATGTCGAATAAATATTCCGCTTGAATTTGCTCGTTCATTTTCGCAAGTTCCTTTTGCAGTTTTCTTTCTTCAGCTCGAGCTAACTTCATATCAACTCAAGCATAGAGCCTGGCCGACCCTTTTCCCTTTGTTTCAAAAGAAACTCCTTGTCTTCTTCTGATTTCTTCATGGCCAAGGCATCTTGATGGGCGATATCAAAGATATCATCTACCTTTGAGGCGAACTCTTTGATTTTGTTCTTTGCAGCTTCTGATTGTTTATACTGGATCCTTTTATAGATTTCTCCACTCTGCGTGAAGTTTTTCTAATTTAGTAATAGCATCTTTCACACGTTTTGTAGGAATCAGAGCTTTTCCCCAGAAAACAAGAACTGCCCATGGTAATTCTTGCTGAAGATCTCTTAGATTCAATTTCACAGTACGCAAATTGTAGAACAAAGTGGCTAAAACCTGACGATTGGAGGGCAATTTACCGGTTATCTGGTGAGGCGCATAGCCTACAATGAAAATTTTATCTTTGGTTCTGCTTCTTATGGCAGAGGTGGAAACCATTCTTTTACTATTTTATTTTAATCTGGAAAAATTAATAATATACTTACAACGAATATTGGTTTCGTAAGAATTAGATGTAAAATTAACAAGAACAAAAGAAATAAAAAAAGGTCTCCTTAAATCTAAATTTATAATGAAAATGATGATATAATAATGATGAGGCTGTTATAGCTGGTTTCGACTAAGAAGTAGAAATAAATATTTATAGAATATAAATTAATTACAATAATATTGCCTTTAATTTGAAACATAAATCATAGAAAATAATTAATTTTATTGATACGGCCCCAAAACATCGCTAGTCAGCCCAAAAACGCGTTTTTTGCAACTTTGAGCACACAGCGGCACGGGTTCACATGCTCTAATCATTCACAAAATTTAACTACCTTAAAATCTGGAGAGGCTAATCACTTTGTGGGGTTACCGTTGACAAAATTCCAACATCAATTTTTACGGTCACCCTAATATATACTGTATATATATATATATATATATATATATATATATATATATATATATATATATATATATATATATATATATATATATATATATATATATATATTTTTTACCTATATATATATATATATATATATATATATATATATATATATATATATATATATATATATATATATATATATATATATATATATATATATATATATATATATATATATATATATATATAATATAACAAAAAATATGTGTATCTTTATATAAAAATATATATATATATATATATATATATATATATATATATATATATATATACTGCATAATATCTGAGTACTCTATTTATATATACTTCGAAACCTATATTGCACAGACCATTATGTGAGCCTTCTGGCTCAAAAAACATTACATATGTATTCGACAAGATATTTTGGCAGCCATGTTTTAAAATGGCGGCCACACCGCTCATGGATGTAATCTGGAATGGCCCTATATGCAAATATCTTTACAAACACCCTTTCTAATTGTCTGCCAAATTTCATGCTTGTATCACAAAACCCACAATTCTTCAAAATATTTCACCTATCTGCCGTACTAAAAGGCTCTATATAGTTTTAAAGATAATATTAATTAATTAAGTTAATATCCCTATAAAAATCATGTCACTAAATCAAAATCGAAAACACCTCATGTACTTGATTATTTTGCTCGCTCTGAAGATAAAATTACTTACATTTGTCAATGTGAAATAGTTAATACAGCTGATGGGGAAACAGTCAGCCTGATCATTCATGAAGGACGGGGTCCAATATTGGGCTCGGGCTGAGCCCATTTAATTCACCTACTGAACCTATAAAATTAACGCGACATTTAAAAAACGCTCTCATCCATGAGCATGGCAGCAATTGTTAAAAAGAATGGTGAAGTAAAAGCTGGAACTTAATCAGGATAAACCCTTTATTTCAAAAACTCAGACTAAAGTGGATATTTTTCTCAATTGTCAAAAACTTGTTCTGTCTATGTCGAGTGAAAAAATTTAAAAATACAATTGATTATAATGGTTAGTAAAGATAGAGGTTTTTTTTGCATGACCAGGATTTTAAAGCATAGTGTGGAGACATGTTTGAAACCGAAATCTTCTTTACACTGGGAAATATTTCCTGTAAATAAAGCAAAATATAAACTTAAAATTGCTTAAAGGGATGCTTTGTGTATTTAAAAATGGATGCTTGCGATTTGAAAGAAGGCAAAGTAAAATTATTTTGTTATTAAATAGCATATTGTGTGTTGCAATAATAGCAAAATTAATAAAACGTTAAAGGTGTATAAAAGATACCAAATTGCAACATTTCAGCTAATATATCCAAGAACTTATGTTATTTACGTTTAAAAGAAATTAGCTTAGTTACTTGTAAACGCGATCAAACATGATTAGTACGATTGAAAAATTAAATAATGGCAATGAGGGATGAGGAACAGTGTGGGAAGCTGCAATGATACCATTTATTGAATGTCGAAACGAAGAAGTATTAGTTATTTAAATGAACTTTTTGATAAATTAGTATTATGGTTAACATTGCACGCGCTGAGGTGGAGTTCTTACTACGTTAGCAGTGCGATTGTCTCAGCAATACCCATGCAGCAAATATTTTAAGCAAGGCGAGACAAACAGCAAAAGCAGCACTTACCACAAAATTAAAGGGAAGCTCCCAAAGCGTCAAGTTGGAAAAGTAGCAATCTTAGATCAAGAGACAGATGGGGAAGTACATGTCTTATGCTCTAAAGGCTTCTGCAACAAGACTTCTTCGATATTACTGCTTTAAAATTCTGAACTTTCTCCGATAGTCAGTGGGAACAAATCGAAACCCCAAAGAATTATTAAACACCCATACCTTTTCAAACCAAAAATATTCAATCAGAAGTCTTGACTGCAGGAAAATTTTATAGAAGCGTGGATTCCAGCAGATGACATAAAAATCCATTCTGGAAAGAAGAGAAAGAAATGTGTTAACTGAAAACAAAATATATTTTTGTCAACCATCTTTGTTGATTTACAGTTCAGAATCTTCTCCTCAGAACTGAAGATCAGATATTAGAAGTTAGGAATGCCTTTTTGTGAACCAGGGAATTTAAAATGAATAAATACTATCAAAACCAGAAATTTGGTCTGAGTGATGATCAGCATTTTCAGAATCCTCCCTTGTGTTATCTTGTCAGATGAAGAAGAAGAAGTCAATTTTGATAAACAATGGGACCAACTGGAGCATCCAACCAATAATCACCATTAAAAACACCTTCAACCTTAAAATCCCCTAACAAATTAAGTAGAATTAAATAAGGCATTGGATTAAATAATTAGCAACTGACCGAACAAAGTTAAAGAGGTAATTCCTAGCTATCCTAAAATTATGCAAAATGCAGCTTACACAATACAGCTTTGACTCCTAGGGTGAATGAATGCTGAGAGCTTATTTTCTACTTTTAAAATAAGCAAAAATCAGATTTAAGGACATCGTTATAGGAGTATTTTATTGAAGAAGTTTTACAATTATCGTACATGGAGTGCTCGATATTTTATATTGACATATCAAAAGGATACTCAGCTCAAAGTTCAAAGAGAAATTATTTTAAAATTTTCAGGGAAATATTTACTTCAATATATATATATAGTATATATATATATATGTTATTATATTATAAAGATATATATATATATATATATATATATATATATATATATATATATATATATATATATATATATATATATATACAGTTAATAATTAAGACTCTGCACAAGGGAAAAAATTAGATGATTGTCACTCTTATTTTTATTACTTAAAATTAATTAACTTAAAATTTCACAAACAATAATAATGATTGTCACACACGTTTCAATAACTGTTAATGATCCTAATATATAAATTAGTCACCAAATATGTAAACATTGTTTAATAACAGAGCTAGCTTTTGAAATGCCAACACTTTACAAATTGTTTTCTCTTCTGCAACGTGAAACTCTGAACACTTATTTATAGTTTAAAATTAGATGATTTGAATATTCGCAGCCAATAATAATAATAGTCAAAGGAAATTAAGAGTATAGTTGTAGATTATCAATAAAATAAAATGAGAATAGATTTCATATTGCAATGAGTCGGGTTTATAATATCGAATGTTCACGAAGTGTTATCCTCAACACCGGACTGTAACTAATCACTATATATCTCCACAATTAGAATAATAAGTACATTGAAAATATAATACTGTCACTACTCATTAACTCCGGAACAATCGACTTTCAAGATCGCCGATCACATCTAAATACCACCTCTTTTCTTGACTATGAGCGGACTTTTACCGCGTCAAACACTTTATATACTCTTCTTCTATAATATATCGTTTAAACTAGTTATTTATATAGTACAGTTATATAATAATACCCGTATTTGAAATTAACATGAGTGTTACACTGTATCAATTAATTGTATATTGTCAACCAAATATTGACAAATACCCAAAATTAATATGATTATTGGCCACAGTCAATCGTGAAGTACCGATTTCCATATGTTGACCAACGTATGCACCCCCTCCTTCCTTGATGTGCGAGAGCAGACTGCCTCTCAGCGTCAAAAACCGTTAAATCTCTCTCTCCCGTAACAAGAGATGGTCGAGATCGGTAAAAAGTGAGAAGTTGCAGGGCGGTACTCACACATTGGTTTCAGGCGTATATGATTGTAGCGTGACTCCGTAAATTCGGCCTTAAGTACTGTGATCCCAGAGCAGAACGCCGAAGAATCATGCGATTCTCCCCTTTGCGCCCCTCAATCAGAGTGCACAGCGTTCACATAAAGTAAAATATATAAAAGAGTTTATATATATTTTTGAGTAATGAACCAATACTCAATAGTATCCTTAATCTCACAATTGCAACACTGCATTTCTTTTCATAACCTCCATTATACAATATTATACCACCTTCAATTTATTCCATTTAACCCCTTCCACCATACTCTTTGATAGCCAGGAAATTAAATCACTGCTCATAATTCCGCAAGTTTTTTAATGAATTTCGTCATTAGAGTCAGTTAGTTGAGGGAAAAATAGATTATTTATTTTTTTAATAAAAGAGTCATAAGACATCAACATACTTTCCCACACCAATTGCTTACATAGAAATGGTTACTACTACCATAAGGAAACCCACCACGCTTCCATTATGTAGGAAAGCAATATGAACATTTTTTTTTGCCACTGATCTTACCTTTCTCCTCTGCCACGCCATTGTCCTCGCTATTTACATGGCGATAAACCCTTATATTTCTCAAATTCTCTGCATCTTCTTCCCATGCTTTGATATGTACATTGTTTTTAGGTATTAAGACCCTATATGGATCCACCAGACTTATAGAAATGAAGTTATGCAATAAATGTAATAACAGCAGTACCAAATTTTGGCCTTAATATTAAAATATATGCTTATTTCTGCATACAACTTGAGGCGCCAAAGGCCATTGGCATTTGTAAACCACTAATTTCTTTCAGGTAGGCACTCGACCTCTGATCAACAGGCATTGAGTGGGCCCTTTGCAAGAAGATCTCATCTGGGACATATAAATTCTGGCTGAACATCAAAATGTTAGGCGTTACCCTCTGCGTGGTTCAAAGAACTGGATCCCAACAATACAGCGCAAAATGGAGGATTCAGGTCACTCTAAGCCCCTCTGCTTTACTCGCTATCATGCATTTCAGGGCTTATTATTAGTGCTCTAGTTCAATTTTTTCCCAAATTCCGTTACGCGATTTGGTGCACTGGTGCCGCAACAATAGTTATCAAGAGTGAGCAGATTGCAGATATCAAACTTCAACTACCAGATTATTAAAATCAGCTTTTTGTCACTGAAAAGACTTTATAAAATCCACAGGTTGGAAAAAGATTTCGCTTACCAAAACATGTAGTACGGAATTCATACAGTGTTCGTTTCAATCATCGATTTAAACACCAAAGATAGTTGAACCCTTTTCTATATGGCATTTTTATTAGATTCCACATGAAGTGTGTCAAACTTCTCCGATACCTCCTTGTCCTTCCCCATTCGGGGGAAATTCTCCTAGTATTCTTTGTTTTTCTGGACAAATTGTTGCAGACTTTTAATGGTCACGCTGGCCAGCATGTACTTGAATACTAAACCGCGCTCTCAAAACGGTCATGATCTTTTTAACTACCGCGGTTCATATTATTTATTCTTGCTATCAACACGTCGTTCACGGTCTTTGGAATAATTATTCTTGCGATTCTAAGAATGTCAACCGCCAAGGATAAACCACGCTTCCTCGCAACAGATCTCTGGCAGTGGAAGCCCCAACCCGAAGGTTTCTCCTTCATTAAAGTTTCCACGTATGATCGGGCTTCTTGCTCGACCGCTATATCCTAGAGTCTATACCCTTGAATTCATCCAGCACATCTCCATCTGTAATGCAAGTGGCACATGAAACATATAACATTACTTTCTTTCATTTATATATTTTAAGGTAAAGGCCAAGTATTGTCATCATAATATTATTTCTGCTATATATATATGTATTTGATGTACAAAGTCCAGGCTAAATATTGTAAATATGTTTCATATGTTGCAACGACAGTCAAATGAAACCCCATTTTTGAAGCACCTTTGAAATCTGGATTGTCACTGGTCAGTCGTTGACAAGTCTCATAATGTTATTATTATTATTATTATTATTATTATTATTATTATTATTATAATAAAATATTATTATTATTGTTAAATATTATTATTATAACATTAAACATATTAATTTTAAAGCATTTGAAAAAGATAATATGTAATACTATATAAATTATTTTATATAGTATAAATAAATCTTATTGAATAAATGTATTATTTTGTACTAGCACCCTGGTAAAGGTCTTCACTTTTTGTGTTAGCTTTTTAGATGTTTTGATTTCAACTGAAGATTGTCATTTGTTAAAGCAGAGTACAATATCACTCCATATGCTTTAACGGAATTTCATTAAACAACAGTACAGTATTTGTTCTTATGTTTGAGGAGCTAAGTGAAAAAGTTTTTGTTAAATGCGAAAACGGTTAAACACCCAAACGTCGAAATAAACGAAGTACAATG
>JABUQX010008645.1:0-17500 GCA_015478945.1 Trachelipus rathkii
TACTTGTAGGTTAATTATTAATGTTTAACTATAAAAGGGTATTCTATATTAATATATCCTATATAGTAATAATCATTTATTTATAATACAGAATAATTATCTAATATTACCTTCACTTTCTCGCCTATTTATATGCTATCATACTATTGTATATATCTTCTGATAGTATCTAACCTATATATAACATATATATATATATATATAATAATCTTATTCTTATCTAATACTATATACTTATGGAGTTATTATTTTATACTATATAACTTATATATATATATCTATCTATTATAATATATAATATTATATATTATATATATATATATTCAATTATATATATATTTAAGTTATATTTATAGATATTCATTCTTAATATAATAACTCTACAAACCCGCCTCAGAAAATTTCTTGCCTACGTGCCTCTATTATATATTCTATATATATATTCCTTTATAATTATTATAAAACTATATATATATTTATTTCGTTACTTTCTGTAGCGCACTTACAGTTTAATTTATTTAGGCTTTATATAAGTAACCTACCTATCCGCATTTTATCTATAATCTTAATTTATCTATGGACTGAGAGCCTTATATTAGCCCCCCATGCCCAGCGTTATTCTTTCAGGCTTAAGTATACGTATCTCTACAATAGGATGATGAAACAATTTTACTATATCATAGTTATGCACTTGAGCTCATTTCTATATATATTATAATATTAATATATATAATAAATTTATACATATATCTACTATATATTATATATATATATATATAATATAATATTATCTAAACGACATATTATATTTATACTATTAATTAATATTATTATATTATATTATATATCTATATCTATATTTATTTATTATTCTATTTATATATATTATTTGATATTTATTTATAAATCTTTACATATATATATCTCTTATATTTCAATTATGTTTGCTTACTTATTCATATATATATTTTCTCTCTCTCATTATCCTCTCTATATACTATATTCTATATATATATAATTAATTATTATAATATTTATATCTATACTACTCTTTACTATATATATTACTCTATTACTATCTAGTATTCTATGTTATATTACTATCTTATCTACCATCTACTATATATTATCTAATAGTATTAAGAGGGCCTACACACTCAGCAGCCAGAACTGACATTCCGGAATGATTGCAACTGGAAAGTTCACATGTTGCCTAGCAACATTTCTTGCAACATTTCGTTCTTTAAGCTTGACGTGTCAAGTGTTAGGTTTTCAAGGTCGGTGAGACCGAATCATTCAAGGTTATGGTAAGAACGATCTTCGAGGTTCTTAGAGCCTGTAAACTCAGGGTTTACCCCAAAGGGGGGCTTAGCCCTCCAAAGGGGTTTTTTGGTTCTTTCTAGAAAGGTTTAAATAATCGCAAGAAGACTGAAACTGGAGGCTGGGTTAGAGGAGTTCCTAAGCTCGAAGACGTGAGTTGAGTCGCATTTCAGGGTCGGTTTTCAGAGACCTCCCCGGACGGGGGTCCTCCTCCTGAAATAAAAGAAGAAATTGCCCTTCTGGCAATAAACAATATTGTAAAGAAGAAGAAAGGATATAGAAGATAGAAAGGACGAAGGAGGAGGAAAGAGGAACGGAAGAGAAATGAGGAATAGAGGAGTATGGAGAAGGTATTTACAGAGTCGGTACCGACACTTTGTGTGCTGGAGCCGGTGCGGTGCAGTGTTCTCTATTATCATTTTTAATAATTACAATATCATTTACTAGTTCAACTATAACTGGTTTTCTGTTCTATAATGTCATATCGTGCAATTGGCTATTTTGCATCGTTGCTAAGATAACCCGGTCTCTTCTAATGAGGCTCAAAGACTGACATTTCTTTTCAAAATCTGCGTTTACTTAAAGAAATTTTTCAACAAATTCTTTTTTCTATATATTTCTTTGCAATTTTTGCATTTTTTAAGTGTTATAACGGTGTCAGTATGATAAGTTCTTCAATTTGTTTTCAAATTTAAATTGTACATTCAAATTATAATTTTTTGTATTCTCTAAACATTTTGTTTTACTAAAAAATGTTATTCTTTTATGTTTATTAACTACATATTTTGGTATTCTCTACATATTTCCTTCAGAAGGTCAGGTAAATTCAGTAGTTAGTTAAACCTCTAAACTGCCCTCGTACTATTCGGCATATCGCCGTATCTATGTGATTATCTGAGTGTATCATTCGTTATTGATCATATTTGACTTAACAGTTCATATTTTGTATACATATATCTACAATTAGTTCTCGCGCCATCTTCGTTTGCATTACGAGTATTCTCTGCTCCATCATCCTTCATCTCCTCTAAATATCTTCTTTCTACAATCTTGGTCTTTAATTTTTTACTTATTGATTGTTTGTTTTCTTAAACAATTATGTTTTTAACTAGAATACCAAAACTTTTATTTATATAAAGGATGTTCACTTCTTATAATTTCGTTTTTAAAACATTCCTTATGTTTTATTTATTCTTAAAAATTTAATTCTTTTTATGTTATACCTTATTAACTAAAATTTTGCCATTCTTATCATACCCTTAACAGTGTAAATCAATATAAATCAGATATATATCTTAGTAAAGCATGTAAATCAGATAAATCTAAACCACTCTTACTTCCTCCCTACCCCCATCTCATCTGTCTGGATCTTTATTAGCACTAACCTATTGATCTCCTTTTCAGATTCCAAATCATATTCATTATTTGGTTATACTATACATAACATAAACTTTTATTTATTTTTTTAGTATTTTTTTACTTATAAAGAATCATTTTTGTTTTTACTTAAAAATCTTATAATCTTGTTATGTTTATAATCGTAAAAACTTAATTGTCAATTTTATACATCCCTATACTATCAGCTTAATTCTTATTCAATGTAATCCAGTTAAATTACGTTATTCAGTATAATCAGAAAATACCAATACTAATCAGTATTAATCACATTTTCTCACATTGTCACTCTTATTCCTCATCACTCCTTTTACATTCGGTGAATTTATGTAGATCTATTATGATCTATTGATCTATTGATACTATTGATCTATTTGGTATTTAAGGAGCTTCACATTAATTTAATCTTCTATCCATACAACATAAACTTTTATTATTTTTGTTTTGTTTCTTATTATTAAACATTTTGTTTTTACTAAAATAATCATAAATTATCTTTTATATGTTTATTACTTAATAAAATTTGCATTTTTACAACATACTCTTAATAGCTAGTCAAAATTCATGTAAATCAGATAAAATTCAACTTAATCATAAATTCCGGTCGCTTATAATCACACCACCTTCTCACCACTATTGTCTATTGTTCCTATTTCTCTTTTATTGCTGTTACCTGTTGATTCCTCAATGAAAGCTGTTGTTTTAATTATGTTAGCATATTACTTGTACTAACAATACCATTGGTGGCTATACTTTTATATTTATTTTTGTCTTTTGTTTCCTCTCAAAACGAGTATTTTGTTATTTTACTAAATAAATTTATTCTTTTATGTTTTATTAACTTTAAAAAAACTGTTACATTTTTACATTCCTCTATTTTAAGCAGTAAATCAGTATCATAACTATAATCAACCACTAACTCCTACTATTCCATTTGATTTCTATTGATCTTTGATTAATATTGATTTCTGTTTATATCAAGTTCATATTAGTATAATATTACCATATTAACACAAATACTCTTATAAATATTATGTTTTTGTTTTGTTTCTTTTACATTTTGTTTTTACTAAAAATTTATGCTCTTCATGTTTTTATAACTTATAAAAATTTACATTTTACATAACCTCTATAATTATACTGTATATGATATCATAATATATTCAAATCTATCTAATCTTCAGCCACACTCCTAACCCTTTTCATGATTATTGATTCTATTGTAGATCTATTGATCTATTATTATTTGATTCTATTTTGCTCTATTTGATCTATTTGATTCATACGTCTATTTTGCTATATACATAATCACAAAAACTTTTAAATTTATTTGTTTGTTTTCTTTAAACATTATGTTATTTTTAACTATAAAAATTTTTTAATACTTTTATTCGTTTAATAACTTGTTTATTATATACCTTTAAATGTTCAGTAATGCAGAAATCGATTGTATACTATCTTAATATAAACCACCCTCTACTATTCTTCCTATACCTTCCTTTCGTGATATCCTATTGATCTATTGATTCATTTATTGATACTATTGGTCATATTGATATAATAGTCATTATTTTTTGTATAACATATACACAAAAATTCTTTATTAATATTTTTGTTTTGTTTCTTTATTTTCGTTTTTTTAACTAAAAATTTATTCTTTTTTATGTTTTAACTTAAAAGAAATGAAAAATAAAAAATATACTTAAGTAATATGTACCATAAATAATCTAGTAATCAATTATCTGTATCCAGTCCCTCCCTCATACCCTTTCTGTTATCTATTTTCGATTCTACTAGATTATTGATCTAATTCATTCAAGTCAATTTATTTTTGATAATTATTATAATTAACACAAAACTTTATTTATTTTGTTTTTGTTTTCTCAAAACATTTATTTTCTTTTACTAATCATATTTTTATTTTATTATTGTTTAATTTCTTGCTTTAAATATTTTGTTTATTACATAAAAAATTTTATTCTTTTAATGTTTAATATACTTACAAAAAAATTTGCATATTTACATACCATTTCTTCTTTTCCTTCGTTTATTAATCAAGTAAAACCGTAAATTCAATGTATCCAGCTCATCCTCATACCCTTTCCTTGTTGTCTATTGAAATCTATGATTCAAGTTCATATTTTGTATAACTAACTACATAAAACTTTTATTTAAGTTTCACAACTCTTCAATGGAGACGTTTTTCAATATATTTTAATTATTTTACTTAATCATCTTTTGTGTTAATTTGTCTGGTTGGTAATTATTAATTTGTTCTCTCAATTTAACTTTATTCTTTTTTATGTTTTATATCACTTAAAAACTCTGTTCATAATTTACATACCTACTTATTTAGCTATGTAAATTCATTAATCAGTACTCCAATTACTGCCTTGACTATATACCTCATGGTTTATACATTCCTCTTACTGTGATCTATTACGATCTATATGGTTTGATTTCTTTTCTACGACTCTCATTATTTTGTTTACTGTTGTCTATGTGTCATTCTTGTCAAGTCATAACTTTGATACACTAATTCATAGCGACAACATAAACTTTAATTCTTTTTTTGCTTTTACAAAATTTGCTCCATGGAATAGGTGTAAATACTAAATAGACATATTATTATTGAATCCTTTTTTTTTTCTTTGCTAATATTCTATGTTTCGAAATTATTATAGTTGTTTTTATTCTAAGACATATAGTATGGTAAATGATATAGTTCTTGTCTACCTTTTTGACCTTCAACAAATACAATTTTCGCAATAGTGTGTTACATATTGTCTTTTGGCTCCCTACCTCAAATCCAGATCTAATATTCAGTGGTAACACTCAGAATCTGTCTCTCAATGGACCTCATCATACCCTTCTTCTGTTAGTTGATCTTATTATTTTGAATTCTATAGATCTATTTAATCTAAATTGTTTCAGCTCATTATTTCTTGTATTATTTTAATAACACAAAATTTCTCTTTCTTTTTGCTCATTGTTTTTTAATCTTTTCGTTTTTTTACAAAAAATTTATATTCTTTTTTATGTTTTATTAATTAAAAAAATTGTCTATATTACATACTTTAAAGCAGTAATTCAGTAAATCATAGTAAATTTCTATAACATCAAACTGATCCAGCCCTACCTTCTTCATTACCTTTCTGTGAGTCTATATTGATTACTATGATCTATTGATTCCTATTGATATACTATTGATTCAAAGTCCTCTATTTTTGTATTATACATAAACACAAAACTTTTATTTATTTCTGTTTTGTTTCTTTAAATTATTGTTTTGTAGGTGTTATCTTACCGAGAATTTACTCATTTGAATTCACCTCAGTCTAATGTTTTTTGGCTTTTAAATATAGTAAGCTTTCTTTCTTTACTAAAAAATTTATTTTTTATTTTATAACTTAAAATAATTTTGTTATTGCTTCTTTAACATTACCTTTTTTATACAGCGTAATTTCATTGTATATATTCCATTCCTCAAATCTATAACTCACCTCTCCGCCTTCTCCTACATCCCTGGTCCTACTTTCATTGTATCCTGTTTATTTCTTTCGAAAAGCGTATATATATATTCTTATATATGTATTATTTTTCTTCTTTTTATACATTAGCTACAGAAAACCTTTTATTTTTCATTTTTTGTTTTGTTTTTTTCTTTAATTATAATTTTTGCTCTTTAATTAATAAACAAAATCCCATTTCTTTTTTAAGTTGTTATTAAACTTATAATTAACATTTTGCATTTTTATCATACTCCTTCTTTTTAATTAGGTTCTTCTAGTATTATATCTTCTCGATATATATTTCTTAGGTATTGACAACTTAATATCGTTAGCAAAAATTTCTATTATCTTATCTACTACCTTTTCTGTATAATTTACTTATTGATTACTTATTGATCTTGGATTGAGTGTCTATTTTGTTATCGATTAGTCTGAATACAATTCTTGAGGTCTATCTTAGATTCAGATTCTAGTCTCTATGTATCAACGTTAACGAGCTAAACTTTTAATGTTATTTTTTTTGTGTTTCTGTTAACATTTTCGTTTCTATCTAAATTTATTATTAGGAAGTTTTTTGCCTCTATAGACATGTTCTAAATATGAAACTAGGAGACGTCGTAGCTTTTTTCAGAGTTGTTTCATTTTCTTTTTAAGTTGATTTAACTATTTAATTAATTTTTACATTTTATACAACTTGTTAAGCTCTTTGAGATTGCAAATTAGTTAAACTTTTATTCAGTAAATTATTAGATATAATTCTATTATATTTATCCCAATATCTGTATCCAGCTACCTCCTAAACTTATTACTCTTTTTCTATTGATCTATTTGATCTATTAATTGATCTATTAGATCTATTGATTCAAGTATCTTTTTGTTTAGCATAACATAAAAAAAGGAAATAAAATAATTCTTTGCTGTTTGTTGTTGTTGTTGTTGTTGTTTAAGTGTTGTTGTTGTGATTGTTGGTTGTTGTTGTTTGTATGTTTTGTTGTTGTTGTGTTGTGTTTGTTAATATAATATACATTTAAAGTTAAATGAAAATATTAATTCCAACACTTTTCAAACATATCTCTAAATATATAAATATTAGTATTATATCTTTTGCATCCTTATAAAACATTGTATATTGTAAAACCTTATTAACTAAAAAATACATATCATGTCTTACTACCTAAAGCTTATCTAGACATATCAGCATTCGTTGACATCAATGCCGCAACTAAAATTATAAAGTTTCAATAAAAGATAAAATAGAGAATTTATAGCAATCTTAATCTTTTAACAACCGTCAAAATATTATTTTATTTCTATTATTTTATTTATTTATTATTATTATGTTTTTAATTATCTTATTATTTATTTTATTATTATATTTATATTATTATTTATTTATATTATTATTTATTATATATTATTCTATATTTTTTTATTATATCATCATATATGTTTATTAGAACATAACAATTTAACCTAACAACTATCCCATATTACACAGACTCCGCACTACACATACTACTTACAACACACACATACACACACACACACACATCACACTCTCAACCACACACACACACATTAAGCAAACACACCACACACATGATTATAGACAACTTTAAATTAATTACTACTTATGTCATTTCCTATTAGCATCATCAGTCTTAACTATCATGATCACATGACTGTTATCTTCTATGTATTGTTCTTTAGCTAGATGTGTAACCTTTATTTATTCTATACTGTCGTCGTTGTGAAGATATTTATATCTTTTTTTGCACATATTTAATATTAAACATATTCGGTTTATTGTATACATATTTTTCTATTAGATTGTACTTCTATTTATATTTCCTTTATTAATTTTATATTTTTTGTTAAAAGTCTAGTTATTTTTTATTTATTTTGAACCTGAACTCAAGTGGGCTTAACCCCCCAAAGGGGTTTTTTTTTTTGATTAATAGAAGGTTTATACTATTAACGCTAGTTTTTATATCAATTTTTGATCGGTTTCTAATCGATCTTAAATCACGATGTTTTCTTTACCCATACCTATATATCATTCGATGTTTAAAGTCGTCTTTCTACGTGTATGGTTGACCTGAAAAATATATCGAAAAGAAATTAATTAATAAACATTTTGTTCGAATATATAATCTGCTGTAGTTGAGTGGGTAATATATTAAGGAGGGGACTTGGATATATCACTGGAAATCCTGTGAATCCTGGAAGGATTTCCAGGAAACCTAGGATACTGGAGTGACTTCCTGGAAACTGGATCATACTGGATACTAAAGAAGCCGCCCCCTCCAAAAAAATAAAAAAAAATAATAAAAAAAAAAAAAAAAAATAAAAAACAAAATAAATAAAAAAAAACAATAAAAAGAAATAAAAAATCTATATAAATAAAAATATCTTAAATAAAATTTTAGAAAAAATATAAAAATATAAAAAATAAAAAAAATAAAATTAAAATTAACATAATATATTATATATCTATATATTTTTTATACTATTTTCTGTACTTTATTCTTCTATTTTTTTACATATATATTTATATATATATTATTAATTCTATTCTTATCCTTATATATCTTAATCTATATATATAATATTTATATTATACATAAAGTCATTTACTTATTATATCTTTATTTCTTTTTATATTCTTATATATTTCTATTATTATTATAATCATTTTTAATTAATATTATATTTTAATATATCTTTTATATATATATTATATATTTATTAATTTCTGATATTTTTTTCGTCAATTTTATTTTTATCTTAGTTATTTTTATCTTCAATTTATATCATTAAATAATATATCTAAGTCATTCACAGGATTCCACGGTCCTCTCCAAATATTACACTCTAATTCTACAGCGATATTATCTGAACTAAAATTGTTTTTATATAATTTTCTTTCAGATATATATATTTCTCACAAGTCAACTCATGAGTTCACGTGGATGATAGAAGAAATTTTAATACATCGATTATATGAGGCTTAACATAAAAAATCGTTAAGTGATTGATTAACCATCAAAAATGTATCTAAATTCAATTTATTTATCTTTATCATTAAACTCATTTCTCTCAGATGTTGACTTTTTTTCCACTTACTTTGGGGGTTAAGCCCTTGCGTTCAGGTTCAAAATATTAATAATAAATAATTCATATTCTTTTTTTCAAAAAATTTTATTAAAATTATATATAATTGAATATAATAGACACATAAAAGCCTAAATTAGCATAACAAACCGAAAGTGTATTTTTACATATTTAATATATGTTATGAAATAATAATATAAATATTTCTTATCACTACGTACGCTTTAAGAAAATGTTACAATTCAATCTGCTAGACATCAATAGAAACTATACAGTCATGTGATGCAAGTAGTTAGTACGATGATTTTGCATGGCTAGGTGTCTTTTTTAAGTTAAGGTACTGAATTTGTCTCATAATTCTTTGTTGTGTGTGTGTGTGTGTGGGTTGTGTGTGTGTTGTGGTGTTGTTTGTGTGTGTAGTGTGTGGGTGTGTGTGTTTGTGCAGTGAGTCTGTGTTAATAGGTGACTTTCATGGTTTTAATGTTATTGTCATAAAACATGATATTAATTCTTAGTTCTTGATATATCAATTATTTATAATAATAATATCATTAATCAACACTATATTTCCTCAATAATAATAATATAGAATAATAAATAATTATTTTACATATTATAATTAATATTAATAATAATAATAATATATGAATATCAATAATAATCAATAATTCTCTCTTTATAATTAATTATTTATACTTTTGACGTTGTAAATGATTGAGAATTGCTATTTATCCCGTCTTCCGCTGGTAAGTTTATTGTAAATTTTATATTTTAGTTGCCTTGTCAACGAATGCTGTATGTTCAGTTATAGGCTAGGATGATTATGTTAATAACTTTGTTTCAGTTTTTTCATATATTTACATTTATTATATTTTTGTTATTAAGCCTAAAATTTTAAGCATTAATTAATTTTAAAAACTTTATCTTTTTTTGAAAAAAGTGTTGTATATTTTTCATTTATATCATTGAACAGTCATGATATATTTTATAAAACAACAACAAAACAAACACAACAACAACCACAACAACAACAACAACAATCAACTAACAACAACAACAACAGTCAAATGATTTAATTTTATTTATTTATGTTATGTTATACACAAAAAAGATACTTGAATCAATAGATCAATTAGAATTAATCAAGATTCAATAGTTATCATGGAAACGGGTTAAGGAGGTATAGCTGGTATAAGTTTCCGTATTTACTGATTTTACTTTTGAATTTACTTCTTGTTATTAAAGTCAGTATGTAAAAATGCTAATTTTTTTTAAAAAGTTATAAACATAAAAGAAAGAAATTTTAAAAATAAAACAAAAATATTTTAAACACGAATAAGCAAAAATAAATAATTTTTTAGTAAAAACCGAAAAGTTTAAAGAAAAACAAACAAATACATAAAGTTTTCTGTGTTATGTTATACAAAATCTTGACTTGAATCAATAGATCAATTGATCAAATAGATCAATATGAATCAAATAGATCAATAGATCAACAGAAGGGTAGGAGGATAGAGTGGGTGGTTTGATTTACTTGATTTTACTTTGATTTTACTGAATTATACTTGCTTATAGGTATTTATGTATCAATTCATATAGCAAATTTTTTCTTAAGTTATAACATTAATAAAGAATAATTTTTTTTTCCGTAAAACAAAATATTTAAAGAAACAAACATAAACTTAAATAAAGTTTAGTGACTAATTAAACAAAATAGTACTTTAAATAATAGTTTCTAAAGATAAACCTTTAGATCAATATAAATCTATGGATTGAGGTACGGTAGGGATTATGGATTAGGTAGATTTCAATGATTTACTGATTTACAGTTCGCTTTACTGCTTTAGCGTATGTAAATAATTGATCGCAATTTTTTAATAAGTTATACATATAAGAGAATAAATGGCTCTTTTTTATGTACCACAATATATTTACAAGCAATTAAACAAAATTCATATATATAATTTCTTATTATCGGTGGATTAGAGACTGAATCGGGTGGTTTTTAGTAAGAGACCAATCGAAATAAAGCTATAGAATCTATCACACTATATTATTATTAGTTATTTTAAGTGTTATTATGGTACTAATTCCATTAAACTAGTAAGTCATGAATCAAATAATCAATTGATCAATAGATGCAATTTAGATAATTGAATCAACAGAAGGGTATTTCTCTGTATTTACATTATTTTTCTCGAGGTGTCGCTGGATACAGTTGATATTACTGATTTCTTACTGTATATGGCCTAGCTTTGTGCTTTTCTAACTAAGTTTCGTGGTTCTTTAATCATTTATGCCACTTTTCTTTGTTTATATTTGGGCGTTATGCAGGATATCTATCGTAACATTTAATAGCACATATTAATTTTTTGTAAAAAACGAAAAAGTTTAAAGAACAAAACAAAATAAATAAAAGTTTTTGTGTTATGTTATCAAAATATGACTTGAAAATAAATAAAATAGATTAAATAGATCAATAGATCAATAGATCACAGAAGGTATGGGGTATGGAGGGCAGTTGATTTACTGATTTCTGATTTAGGGTAGTAAATATGCAATTTTTTTTAAGTTATAAAGATGAAATAAATAAATTTTTCTAGTAAAAACAATATTTTACAGAATAAGCAAAATAAATAACATTTTTTTTAAGTAAAAAACTTATTGACCAAAAGACAAAACAAATAAATAAAAGTTTTTTGTGTTATGTTATACAAAATATGACTTGATGCAATAGATAATAGATCAATAGATCATAGATCACAGAAGTATGAGGGTATGGAGGCGGCAGTTGATTTACTGATTATCTGATTTACTGCTTTAAACGTATGTAAAGTGTTAATGCAAAATTGTTTTAAAAGTTATAAACATAAGAATAAATTTTTTTGTAGAAACAAAATATAAGCAAATTTAACAAAATAAATAAATTTATAGTAAAAACATAATGGTTTAAAGAAACAAAAACAAAATAATAAAAGTTTTTGTGTTATGTTATATAAATATGCTTGAATCAATAGATCAATTAGATCAATAGATCAATAGATCACAGAAGGGTATGAGGTGGCTTGGAATACATTGTTTGATTAAACTGATTTACTGATTTATGGTATGTAAATATGCAAATTTTTTTTTTCAGTTATAAACATAAAAAGAATAAATTTTTTAGTAAAAACAAAATATTTAAAGCAAATTAAACAAAATAAATAAATTTTTATAGTAAAAACATAATGTTTAAAGAAAACAAAACAAAATAAATAAAAGTTTTTGTGTTATGTTATACAAAAATATGACTTGAATCAATAGAATCAATAGATTATAGATCAATAAGATAACAGAAGGTATGAGGATGGCTGAATACAGTTTGATTTACTGATTTACTGATTTACTGCTTTAAGGTATGTAAAAATGCAAATTTTTTAAGTTATAAACATAAAAAGAATAAATTTTTTAGTAAAAAACGAAAAGTTTAAAGAAAACAAAACAAAATAAATAAAAGTTTTTGTGTTATGTTATACAAAATATGACTTTTATCAATAGACCAATAGATCAATAGATCAATAGATCAATAGATCACGAATGGGTAGGAGGATAGAGTGGGTGGTTTGATTTACTGATTTACTGCTTTACTGCTTTAAGGTATGTAAAAACAAAATGTTTTAAACGAATAAAAGTAATTAAATAAATTTTTATAGTAAAAACATAATGTTTAAAGAAAAAACAAAATAATAAAAGTTTTTGTGTTATGTTATACAAATATGACTTGAATCAATAGCATCAATAGACAATAGATCAATAGATCAATTAGAAGACCATAATCAATATATAGGAAGGTAGGCAGTGTGGCTGGATATATAAGATTATCTGAGTATCTGTTTTTAGGGTTGTATGTATTTTTAAGCTAAAAAACATGAAAGAGCAATAATTTTTTTAGTAAAAAAAATGTTTAAAGAAAAAACAAAATAAATAAAAGTTTGTGTTATGTTATACAATATGTGACTTAATCAATAGATCAATAATCAATAGATCAATAATCATGGAAGGATAGGAGTAGTTTGATTTACTGATTTACTGTTTTACTGCTTTAAGGTATGTAAAAATGTAAATTTTTTACGTTATAAACATAAAAAGAATAAATTTTTTTAGTAAAAACAAAATGTTTAAAGAAACAAAACAAAAATAAATAAAAGTTTATTGTATAATGTTGTACAACATATGACTCTTAATCAACAGATCCATCAACAAATTTGTTTTGATAATTCTGTTTTAATTGTAAAGTTGATTTATAGATTTACTGCTTTAGTGATTTACTGCTTTGACTGTTTTACTGTTTTAGGCTTGTAAAATGAAATAAAATAATATATAAACAAAATGGAATAAATTTTTAGTAAAAAAAAATGTTTAAAGAAACAAACAAAATAAATAAAGTTTTTGTTATGTTATACATAAATATGACTTTATCCAATAGATCAATAGATCAATAGATCAATAGATCCGACGATGGATAGGAGGATAGAGGGGTTGGATTGATTTAACTCGAATTTACTGATTTACCTGACTTCTGATCTTACTGATTTACTGATTTACTGATTTACTGATTTAACTGATTTACTTGATTTAGGGTAGTAAAAATGACCAATTTTTACGTTAGATAACATAACAAGAATAAATTTTTTTTAGTAAAAACAAAAAAATGTTTAGAAACAAACAAAAATAATAAAAGTTTTGTGTTATGTTATACAAAATATGAATTTGAATAGATAGATGCAATAGATCAATAGTCAATAGATCACGAATGGGTAGAGGGTGGGTGGGTGGTACGAATTTACTGAATTTACTGAATTTACTGAATTTACTGATTTACTGCTTTAAGGTATGTAAAAATGCAAATTTTTTAAGTTATAAACATCAAAAAGAATATTTTTTTTAGTAAAAAACAAAATGTTTTTAACGAAAAGTATTAAATAAATTTTTATAGTGAAAAACATAATGTTTAAAGAAAACAAAACAAATACTATAAAAGGTATTTTATGGTATGTTTATACAAAATATGACTTTAATCAAAATAGATCAAATAGATCAATAGAACCAATAGATCACGAATTTGTAGGAGGGTGGGATTTACTGATTACTGATTTACTGCTTTAAGGTATGGTAAAAAATGCAACAGATAAGTTTATAACCAAAAAAATAAGATTTTTTAGTAAAAACAAAATGTTTTAAACGAATAAAAGTAAAAAAAAAATTTAATTGAAAACAAAGATTAAAACTAAGAATCATATTTTATAAACATATAAAAATAAGATAGCAAACGATCAATTTAATTTTAACTTTAATAAAAAGAAAACGAGATTTGAAAATAGAAATGTCAGTCTTCACATTAGAAAGACGGGTCTATTTAAGCAAGAATGCAATGCAATTGATCGATATGTACATTATAGAACAGAACCAGTTATGTGAACAGTAATGATATTGTATTATTAAAATAAATGTTTACTAACTAGGCACCGGCTCCCGGCTCAGCACCGGTGTCGGTAACAAATCTGATTCTTCTCCTACTCCTCTTTCCTCATTCTTCTTCCTTCCTCCTTTCCTCCTCCTTCCTTCCTTTCTCTTCTCCTTTCTTCTTCTTCCTCGTTTTTGCATTCCCGTCCATTTCTTCTTTTTTCAGGAGGCGTTCCCACTCCGGGGGCCTCTGGAATCCGACGCCGAACTCCCGAATCCGATCCAAACTCCGTCTTCGTCTGCTTCCTCTACCCAGCCTCCAAGTTTCAGTCTTCTGCGATTATTTAAACCTTTCTAGGAACCAAACCCCTTTGGAGGGCTAAGCCCCCCTTTTGGGGGGTAAAACCCTTGAGTTCAGGCTCAGAACCTCGGAAGTCGGTCTTCCAGACCTAAATTCGGTCTCACCGACCTCGAGAACCCTAACCATTGACACGTCAAGCTTGAAAAACCGGATGTTGCAAACATGTTGCTGCAACATGTGCAACTTCCGGTTGCAACTTCCGGATGTCAGTCTGGCTGCTAGTTGTCCTCCTTACTACTAAATATATATATAATTTCCAATTTAATTAAAACCGGAGGTTTGAAGAGGGTGGAGTCGGGTCGGAGTCGGAGTCGGAGTCGGAGTCGGATCGGAGTCGGGTCGAGTCGGAGTCAGAGTCGGTAATTTTCAAAAGGGTGGAGTCGGAGTCAGAATCGGTATTTTTCAAGAAGTCGGAGTCGGGGTCGGGGTCGGGGTCGGGGTCGGAAAATTTTGAACCGACTCCACATCCCTGGTCTGGTAGCCACTGCCATCCCCACACAAAGGAACAAACTAACAAAAAATACAAAACATTGCCTAGCGTTTAATAACTGGTTTGGCTGAAAAAAGCTGCACACCTATTAAACATCCCTGCATGAAGAAATAAAAATTCTACCCCAATTCTAGACCATCTTGATATGATATTAACCCAATTTTATGCCAAGAATCTCGACCCCGTCTCTCCCCTCTCACCCCTCTCACCCCTCTCACCCCTCTCACCCCTCTCACCCCTCTCATAGTTACTTTCAGGAACACACACCACATCGCTTGAAATCCCCTTGTTCTTCCCGCACCCTCTCATTATGATGAAAAAGCTTCCTGTTTTTCAAAGAAAAAACCCTTTTTTCCCCCCCCCTTTCCTCCAAATAGCACCCATTTTACAAATCATTCCATCTCACATTTTACAACAGTAATATCTCACTACCATCCAACTATACCTCACAGAACGACACCCCGTCACGAAATATCCCTTCCACAAACACCTACTCCGCACGAAAGAACACAGATCTCCCTCTCCAGATTAATATTCCGGTTATATATATATATCCACACCTTCAAGAATATAAACATAGATTCCAACCTCAATACATCCCATCCCCACTCTGTCAGAGATGCTCGACAGAGCCAGAAACTGTCGTTCACCTTCTCCTGAAGTGTCCAACCCTCACATCCTATAGAATACAATACCAAATCACCTCCCTGAATGACCTATGGCTCCGCCCGGTGGAAGTAGCGGGATTCCCGGGAATGACATGGGCTTCCGCATATAGAGGGAGTCCACGTGGTAATTTATATATATATATATAATATATATATATAATATTATATATAATATATATATATATATATATATATATATATAGTATAGTAATATATATATATATATATTTAGGTATATATATAATAATATCATATATTATAAAAGAAATCATCAAAGAGGTGCATACGTAGGAGAAAAGAAGAGGTAAATGCAACATTTTGGAAGGAGGATGATGGGGACTTACGCAGGGCATGAAGCTCTTTCTGGCAGGAAGGCCGCGGAAAGGTTACAAGAATGAGAAAGAGGGCGAACCTGCTTTTAGAAAAAAATTAAAATTTGGGAATAAAAATGTTGCTTTTTAAACTGATGAAATGGATGTGAGGGGAAGTGTAAGAAGAACACTTCGAAAATTGCATAATATTGGCAGTAATGAAGAGTGATGGTGAATGTGTTGGGTTTGTTGGTGCAAGCAGGAATAGGTATTTTTGGGGATGAGGGTTATTAGCACGGAGGAGGTAATGGGTAGAGTGAGAAAGTTGAGGAATGGTAAAGCTGCAGGTATAGAGGATGAAATTACTGGTGAAATGAATCAAGAACGGAGGCGAGATGGTGATGATTGGATTTGGAAGTTGTGTAATTAAAGCGTTTATGGAGGGTAATAGTTCCAAGGGATTTGGAGGAGAGCAGTAATAGGTACCCTTATATAAGGGGTAAGGGGATTAAGGGGAACTGTAGAAATTATTGAGTGTTATAGGGAAGATATATGCTGGTATTTTGGTCGAAAGAGTGCGTCGAGTGACTGAGGGAATGATTGGTGAAGAATAAGGTGCGTTTAGGAGTGGTAGAGGACGTGTGGATGAAATTGAAACAAATGATTGAGAAAATGAGGGAGAAAGAAGAATAAATTGTAATTTGGGTTTTATTGGATTTGCAACAGGCGTATGATAGGGTTAATAAGGGAAGCTCTATGGCAGGTGTTAGTGGATATCTGGTGTTGGTGGTAGGCTTCTGATGAATCAAAAGTATGTATGACGATAGTGAGGCATGTGTAAAAGAATAAATGGTTGTCCAAAGGTGTTGGTTTAGTATTAACAGCGG
>JABUQX010008645.1:22500-42500 GCA_015478945.1 Trachelipus rathkii
GTAATTTTTTGAAGGGAAATTTGGAAAAATTAAGAAAACTAGAGATTGTAATCGAAATTAGGTAGTTGAAATATATAAGATGGTTAGTTAAGAAATAAATAAATTTCACATATTAGAAAAATTGAGTTCTAGATGGCAAAAGAGAGAAGCGCAAAAGATATAAAATTAGAGAAGATTCGGAACTAGTAACAAAAGCAGATAAATGACATTGCTAATAAATGTTTGGGGTTTGCAGAAGGAATGCTAAAACATCTTGTTTGGTTAAGAATAAGAAGTAATTTTATTAGAGATTTGGTGTTTAATAAAGAAATTAGAATAAAATAACTAATGTTATATCAATAACTCCAACAACCGGTGGTTACCAGATACCTCCAGAGGCAACCTGAATGCAAGTGATTATGGAGTATAAGAAGAAACAAGAGATCGAAAGAAGAATAACAGCAAAGATAGAAAGAAAAGAAGATCGAAGAACACAGAACCTACGGACTCAAATATAGGGACTACCTAGTACGAAACTTTTACAGGTCCACTCAAAGTGCTAATCTGGATGTTTTTTTTTCCTAGATGAAACATCTTAAAACGTTAGAATTAACCTTCTAGGTGAGCAGCAAAACTTTTATTCAAATTATATGAATGCTGTGATGTCAGATGAGGGTTAGCCGGCTTAGACAGTTTAGAACCAACTATATTAGCGGGTGAACCCCAAAATGCTTTATAAGTTAAGCGCCCATAATTCTTGTTAAATGTGACTTTTACACATGTAACCTTAAGTGATCCAATAGTTCGTTTGATTTACCTTATCTAGGTCCCTCCAATTCTACATGTTTTTAAAAATAAAATTGAAGTTGAATTGAAGTTCAAAGACCTTAATTCCCTAAAAGTGTTTATCGTTACTTTGTCTTGCATATGAACTGATTGTCACCCTGGTTCACTATTCATAAGAGACTATTCACTTTTCCAACTATAATAGTAAAATGTAAATATTTGTTTGCTATGTTAGTTTTAAATCATTTATGGCAAAGATGTAATGTCCATACTTCTTCTTGTTACATATTAAATACCATATTCTTAATAGAATTGCTTTAATTCGATATTATTCTAAATTATTTTATATTTAGAAAATATTGCTTAGTTAATTTTCCTCTTCAATCTTCTTGGTCTCTAAAAGAATTATACTCGCATTCCGGCGTAGTCCGTTGGTGGATAAACCTCACCGCTCATTTATCTATGAATTTGGTAAACTCTTCTATTGAATTTCTTCACTTATATACTACGTCTAAATGCGACGTTGACGCCGGCTTACGCCAAATAATTACGCCAATGAGTTTATACAATGTTTATACGAGGGAAGGGAATTAATGATATGGTTTTTAAGATTTACTTTGAAACGTTCTGATACAGGCCTAAAGCTTATTTTCTTTCTAGCAGCTTCACACATTGTTTCGCCAAACTTTAATACGCCTATTAATTACTACTAATAGAATCCTTTTCCTACACTGACTACTTTGACATAACTTAGTCATTCTTAGTATGGAAATTCATATATTATTTTCCTCACTTTCCTAACAATGTATTCGGCATTTGATTCGGAATGTTAATTTCATTTGGGCATGTCTTTGGGATCCGCATTACACAATCTTATCGATAATTCGCATTCTGGAATTACTTGTATAGATGGGTTCTCACAATCACTGCGATTTTCAATATTCCGTATACACTTGCGGAAATTTCGAAGATATTGCTAAAATATCATGCAACATCATCATCATCATGCCTCATAAGAAGAAGAAGAAGCAATAGAAGAAGGAAGAAGAAGAAGAAAGAAGATAGAAAAGAAGAAGAAGGACAAAACAGTAGAAGAAGAAGAATGAAGAAGAAAAAGAAGAAGAAAAGAAGAAGAAGAAGCAGGGACACGAATACATAGAGATGATAAGGACACAAGAGCTAGGGAGACGGACATAGACCCCAGCTTACAAGAAATAGAAGAAAGAGAAAGAATAAGAGTGAGAAGATGAAGAAGAAAAGTAAGAAAAGAAAAAAGAGCAAGAAAAAGAAAAAGAAAAAGAAAAAGAAAAAGGAAAAGAAAAGAAAAACGCAGAAAAAGAAAAAAAAAGAAAGAGAAACGAAAAGAAGACGAGCGAATTAGAAGAAGAAAAGAGATAGAAGAGAGAAAGAAGGAGAAAAGAAAAAGAAGGATAGAAGAAAGAGATAGAATTGAATGTTTGTCAAACATTTCCCAAAATGACATATGGAAATTTCGATAAATTGACATATACTCATTGTTTCCTAATTAGTTGAATTTGAAACGCGGAATAAATCGAAGGAAAAAGGATGAGGAGTTCAGAGATTTGGAGAAAAAATAAATAAAAAAAATTAGATAATTTTGGACATTTTATTTGATGTCTTTTGGGGGTCGCAGGAAAACAAGTTGTCTGCGTTTCCTTGATGAAGAACGCATCCTGCTGCAAAAAATAAAATAAAATAAATCCTTGAGTGAAAACAAAACAAATAGTTTGTAATATTATTTTAAATAATATACACACGGACTACCACATGCCACTCCTGCCACACATATAAATTATATATTATATATACATATATATATATTATATATATATATAAATCTTATTAATTATAATATATATATTATATATATATTATATAATATTCATATATATTATAATATATATATGATATAAGCTACGGTTATCGAAAACCATTTTATTCAGTGCTCTTATTGTAAAAAATATCTCTCCCCTTTTAGGGAATATTAGAAAGCTTGTATGCCCCTGAAAATTTGTACCCCCTCTTTTTGGATAGAGTACCTTCGTACGGATGCAGGACCCTCCTAAATTTTCCACATCAGCGGCTTTCTCGGACCCTACTCCGAAGTCTTAGAGACTTGTAATTCCTCCAATTTGAAACCTAACTTCTTACTGACTAACCTCGCGCGTAGACAGGTTAGTAATATTGAGCCCCGTAGGACACGCTGAACCCTCAAACTTGGTTATAGCATCATTAGCTAGACTACAATTACAGCATATTTCTGTTTATATGTAAAGCTGTTTGTGTATAACGTTTTAACACTATATATATATATAATAAATTATATATTATATATATATATATATAGTAATCATATATATATATATTATATTATAATTAATATATATATAGTAGAGATATAAAAAAATTATTATATAGTATAGTATAAATATACTTTTTACTACTAGTATATATATTATATATATATAGTACTATATATATTATAACTAGTATATGTATATAATAGATATATATATATATGTTATTAAACTATTAACGTATATATATATATATTATATAGTATAATATATTATAGTATAGTATATTGAGTATAATATTTATAATATATTATATAGGCTTAGCTATAGTTGCCGGGTTCTGCGTATATTACATTATCTAGTTATGTCACCACTCGATATGATTTCGAGTTACTGATGACACCTATATAGCGACGGGGAAGGGAATACACAATTTCCTGTAGACTGGCTATCGGGATGGGAATGCGAATACATTAAATTCGTTATCTCTTAACTTCACTTACTATCACAGTAGTATGGATGTTGTAATCGCTTTTGCGAGTACGTTCGGGGCTACGGCTGTGTATGCAGCGGTGTCATCTCTTGACTCAGGAGTAGGCCGTCACTGTTCGATGAAGCCGGCTAAGCAAGAGTGAGATCTGCACGGAGCTCGTTTGTAAATTTCGTTGGTGGCTAAAACAGAGCGGGTCGTTCTGCTGGCAACCGTGGGGGACAAGTCTGAAGGACAGAGAGTATTTTATACTCTCTGTAATACCTCTTAATACAGTAACTCACGGGTTACCTGCGAATTAATCTTTGAGAGACTAGCTTTTTAAGGTGGTAGAATCGAAATACTGGGCGAATCTCGGGAGGTCAGCGTGAAAGCACCATCCACCGGAGAACCATGGCACGACAGAGAAACCTTGAAGATCTTCAAAGGTTCTTGTAACCGGGGAAGGTTCCTAGCGTCTTGGTAGGCTCTCAGAAGAGAGGGGAGAAGACGTAGGCCAGTCGGGAGATCTTGGTAGGTTCAACTCCGGGAGAGACGAGGGCAACTCACTTCTATAGGATTTCGAGGCTGACCAACTTCTGCAGAGCTTCTCTTTGTTGGTTCGGTAGTCGGTATGCTGATATTTCCGCATTTTTTCTATATTAAGCAATTATCTCTATAGTTGTAGCAAAGCGCTACGAATTATTTCTTTAATGTAGTGATAGAGCGAAATCCAGCTTATTTATATTGTTATAACGAAAAAGTCGTACAAGTTATAATAAGAAAATAGTTTACATTATATAGATAATCAAGTGTTTTAGTACAATATTATAATGAGTACATTTGGGCCAATTTAATAACTTTTATTTTATTTTTATTATAATATTTTAATATATCATAAAAAAAAAAATTATCAGGTTTTAAAATCAAAAACTTTTTCTAAAAAATGGTTTTTTTTAAGAAAATTATTAATTTAATTAGTCCTTCGGCTGAAGCTTACCGAACTTCTTTGCTTCATCTATCTTAACCTATAGTAAACACATTAGTTGGAGTTTTAATTGTTAAAAGTCTCATTATTATTTCATATAGTCGCACAAGTTTTTATAAAATATATATATATTTTAAAAAAATATTGTTAACTCTTTACACTGATATTAAGCCTTGGAGAGACTTTTAATGAGAACTATTTTTATTTTCAACGATCTGAATAATGAATGCAATATAGTTAATATTCAATTTAATAACTTTGGGGTGATTATTTCTGTTACTTCTGCTTTTATGGCTCATTGCTGTAAGTTAACTTTTCATGGTGGAAAGCTCACTTAAAACACTTCACTATATATTTTAACTTTCCCACCAGAACACCGAGTGACTTCCATCCTGAAGTGGAACCGGTGCTGAGGGGAAGGGACTGTAAAATATTGTTATCTAATTTCTATAGGAAATTGGTTATTTTTTTTTTTATTCTGATTAATAATATTAAAGGGAACTGAGTGGCTTCTATCCTAAAGCGGACTCTACGGGAGGGTTCGTCTAGTTAAGTGGGGGCACTTGAAGAATAGAACAGTAGGGATCGCTTAGGACATCACAACGTAGGGACATCAAGGAACATCGGGGCTGTCAGCGGACATCAGGATCATCAGGGTCATCAGAGACATCAAGGTCATCATGGATCATCACGATCATTTCAGGGACATCAGGATCATCAGTGGACATCAGATCGTCCAAGGATATCAGGCGACAGTCGAGAGGGAGGGAAACATAGGATCATTCAGGGACATCGGATCATCAGGGAAATCCAGAACAGTAGATCATCGGACATAGCAGAGACATCAGGTCATTCGGGAACATAAGGAAATCGTTGACAGTTACCTCGTTTTCCATAAAAACAGGTTTTAAACGGCAAATTGAGACTACGTGCAGTGTTATCACGAAGTTCTATCTTGAAACAGTGGCATTCGTTATATGGACTCTGAAAGGACCAACTGATAGGGGCTTCTAACGGTTTCTTGATCGCACAGTCCTTAGTGAAACATGCGAACAGGCTTCCTTGATTGCCTCCGAATATATGAATGAATTCGTTGAATTGAGTGAGAAGTAGGATAAGTCTCTTAAATGTCTAATTCTTCATGTGGCGAAAATTCTTCAATAAAAAGAATTCCAAGGTTCTTTTTTGTTGTTAGGAGAAGATTGAAAGAAGGGTGGGGTGTCCATCGAGGACACAAATCGTAGTGTTTTTCCAGTTACTGCTTCAAAGGCGGGATAACCGGAATCGTTTGGAATGCATGCTGATACCCATAGTAGAGGATGGTAAGACAGAATCCAGTTTTCTTTACTGCATCAGGGCGTCTTGGAGAGATCGGTGAACTCTCTATCTGTAATTTTTGGTTGTGGTGGTTACGAGGTTGTTCGAAGACGATGAAATTTGTAAACCATATCTAATGTGAAATATCTGAAGAACTCGCTTTCGATTGAGGACCTCTGTCAGAAATCACATAGAGAGGAGAACACCGAATCTGGATATCCACTGAATAAAAGCATAGGCAACAGATTTTGCTGTTGTGTTTGGGAATGCTTCAGCCCATTTTGTGTTTCGGTGTCCGATGGAGGTAAGTTAGGTTTGCGAAAAACTGAGAAGAAGAATCACGAAAAATCTGAGGGAAAAAAGGACCACTAATAATCTATAATGAAACTGTTGAATCTTGAAGATATGGACTTCTAATGAGTGACCGTTCTGTTTTTGGTGTGACGATGAACTTTTAGACAGCTGGCATGCTCCCGAAAGTGCGTACATAACGCCTAATGCACGATTGCCATATCACAGGCCAAAAAATTATCTTTTCTTGTTCAGTCGTAAAGTACCTTTGATACCAGAGGATGGACACAATTTGATGCAACTATTTTATAATATTTGAAGGCGAGCTTGGAGCAGTATTGAAATGTCTGGAAAATGAAGTATGAGGTTCGCACCCATACCTCTTGAGGTTCGCTTCTCAGGGATAATTATGAGACGATCATGATAGTCTTTGATTTCTTCATCTTTTTCTTGGAAGGCGAGCTAATTGCGGCAAATCGACAGCGTCCGAACTGGATACCCGAATGAAATCCGGGAAAATCTCGCCACCATTAATTGTCCTGCTCCTCTGATATACTTGCTGTAGAAATCTACTCTGTAAGTACTTGAGAGATGTCGCTGGTTACGATGCACTTTTTGCAGATTTTTGGTGTAGAAGCGGAAACAAGAGTGTTTGTGATTCCTGTGCAAGGGTGACGACGCTTCCCTCTAACATGTGCTTTAAAATGACGGACAGCTATAAATAATGCCTGCAAAAAGTTCCCTGTCGAAGGCAGAATATCTTCTTTGGGATTCTGAGTTACTTCTTGCTGTAGTAATCAAGTGGAGACGTTTTCATCAATCATCTGGTGTAATGCTGCTCCAATTGAAGTCTGACTGCTGTCAGTTATCAGTTGTAAATGTGAGACATTAGGTAAAGAGAAAAGGGAGTGTTAGGGCATTTTGAAGACCTTCCTTAGTATCTTTAAAAGCTGTCACTTCTTCTGGAGTCATTCAAGAGATTTTATCTTGGGATGAAACCTGTGTTTTTCAGATAATGGAAGACGATTTGCTAAAATGATGGGATATAATCTTCCTGTAGTATGCCCTAACCATCCCAAAGACTTCGTTAGGATGCTGAATCGCACGCGTGAAGGAAAACTTGAGGATGGATTCTTTTCTTTCCGTAGGAGGACATAGTCTTCGAAGACCTGGTGTGAGCCGAGATAAATTTGAGTGTAAGATTTTTATATTCATCATTTTCTATAGTAGATTTTAATAATCATATTTCTGAAGTAAGTTCAGACAGTAGATCCCTATGTTCAAAGTTTTTTTGATATTATATAAATTTGTAGATCTTAATTTTCGTTTCTAATGATATGTAATACTTACGTTATAGTTTAATTTTCTTCTGAAATGATGGTCGTCCATTATCTTTCTTTTGTAATATTTTCTTTTCTCTTATTTTTTTTCTTTTGCATTTTCTTTTTAATTCTTATAATTACCTCATTACTTTAAATTAATTTCTGTAATATGTAGACCTAATATACTGGAGTTTATATCCTGGGCTGTTTCTCATATCTTTCTGGTTTCTATGGGTATTTTGGTGTATTTTTTAATTTGTCCTTTGAAGGTCATCTTGAAGAATTCGCCTTTCTGAACGAAGGCGTTGAGATCGGCTCTGAATGTGTGGAATGGATATCTACTGTTTTGTTATGCTATTAAGGGCTCTGAAATCCCCACAAGGTCCTCCATGTTCCCAGGTGTTTTTCTTAGGCACGGAGGTGTAACACAGGGAACGCGCCATGCAGATCGTTATTGGCCTTCCACTATTGTCCACTTTTTAGAAGAATTTCAAATTCAGCTTTTGCCGCCTTTAATTTGTCGTCAGGTAATCGGCGAACTCTGGCAAAAACTGGTGTTGAATCACCAGTTTCTATCAAGTGTTTTGGTCCATTATCTTAATTACTCTAGATTTGTTGATGTCTATTAGGTGAAATTAAGGACTGGGGGAAAATTCTTGTAGGAGTGGATAAGTTATGTCTTGTTTTTCACCTTTGAAGTTGAGCGTGAAAGATGTTAACCTCCTCAGAGGTATTTTCAATGGAGCTAGAAGAGTAGTATACAGTCTTGATATGTTCTTGTCCCAATCAATAAGAGACAAATTGTGAAAAAGAAAGATCCATTACCAATAATAGGCATATTGGTAACTTCTGCTATTATAAAATGCTCCACGGTGAATTCCTTTCTTATTTGGTATACTGATGATTTGCTACACTGACCTCCCCATGAACACTGTTATGGGCGAGTCCATTTGCTCGGTTGCGGAAACAGTGACGTTTGAGGCAGCGTCATGTTAAGGACCTATGTTATATGGAAGGCTAGATATGTCTGCTCGGTATCGTAGTACAACTGGTGCGATGTCACGAAAAAAAGCCGTACATCTAATTGTTTCAACGATTTGCGAGGTTTGACACGGCACAAATGTCCTAACTTGCTCCTTTAGTTTTCCGACGGAGTTGGGATGCTGCTCTTGATGGAGGTCTAGAATTAGGTAGGATTTTTAGTCCCGTTTTGTTTGGCCATGTACACCCATGGTTTTACAGCTTTTAAGCGTGGTCCAGTATAATGTGGCCTCTACACACTCTTGCGTTGATTTTCGGGACACGGCGCCAAAGGCCAAAAAGTATTGCGTTGTCTGATCTTGATGCGTGGGGCAGATGGCGTGGGGCAGGGGATTATACAAGCCATCGACAGGAACTTGGTGGGCTTAATAACCAAATTCATTAGCTAAATCTCCCCTCAACTGTTGAAAGTGTGAGAGTAGAAATTGTGGCGGCTAAGGTGTTGCGAATGTGACTCGGTTAACGTTTTTGTCAATAAAATTGCAGATCGACAAAAAAACGTCTCAACCTCCTAATACTTTAATGTCTCTGCCGCCCGGACATCATATATCCGTATGATATTAATAGATTGCGTTGCCAAAGGTAGACTTTTTGGAAAGTTAATTCTATTATAAAGCCTCCGCCTTTAGCATTTTTAGTAAGTCATTATGACTCGCCGTTTGAACGACTGGTCAAATCTTCCGCGTCAAGTAGGCCTTGAGATATTCATCCCAAACTTCAGGGCGGATTTGGTGAACGAAAGCATAAAGTACTTTAGTTCGTGAACTTTAGTTAGGCTGAGATCTGAATTTCTTCCTGAACACGAACACATGTCGGGACTGCTGATTCGGGAAAAAACAGTTGGGTGGTTTAATTTTCATTGTTGAAGAGTGATTTCTGCCTTCTTCTTGATTGTTAATCCTGTCTTCGATCGTCTGCATCTCTGTATAGTAATTCAAGCTCTAAGATCAAATTACAATGTTGCCCCCCTGGTTCTGGTTTAATATTATCAGTTTATATGGGGTACCAACTCGATATGATACTTTACTGGTATGTGACAACTATACGCCGACCGGAGGATGATCCAGCAATTTGTAGGACTTGGCTATCGATGGAATCAGTACGTTATCGGGTTATCCTCTTTTAACTTCACTCCTATAACAGTATTTGGATGTTAAATGCCGCCTTTTTTGCGAGTAACGTTGGGGGCTAAGGCTTGTGTAGCGCGTGGTCCAGTCGCGTACTTCAAGGAACCACCGTCGCACTGGTTCGTATGAAGTCCGCTAAGGAAAGGCGGTTTGTAGGCTATCGTCACTGACTCGTTGGTAAAAGTCGTTGGCCCCTAAAACCCAGGAGGGTGGGTGTTCTTCTGCTGGCCACAGCCGGTGGGACAATCTGAAGGACAGAGAGTATTTTTCAACTACATCAGCAACGATTTAGGTCACTGACTCTTCAAATTATCTCTTTAGTAGTTTTAAACCTACCTTTTTAGGTGTAACAACTGGTAGAATCTCGCGAGGTTCAGGGTGAAGAGCACCAATCCCACGGAGACCATTACACCGACAGGAGAAACTCCTTTGGAAGGATCTTTCCAAAGGGTATCTGGTAACTCCGGGGAAAGGTTTCCAAAGTCTCTTGGTAGGCCTCAGAAGAAGAGGAGAAGGACTCAGGGGCCAGTCGGAGATCTTGTTCCAACTCCGTGCGGGAGAGACGAGGCATCCAACTTCTAGTAGAATAACAAGGGAGTCCTCTTTTTTGCAGAGTAACTTCTTATTGGCTTCGTAATTTCGGATCTGATATTTTCCGCTTTGTTCCTATATTAGCAAAATTTAGCTCTATAGTTGTATGCAAAGTGCTACAGAATTATTTCTTTAAAAAGGCTTACAAAACAATAAAACAAATCCAGATTATTATTTTTAAAGAAAAAATCGTACAAAGTTATAATAAATAAAAGTTACATATATAATAATCAAGTTTTTATATTAAAATTATAAAATATTTATCAGTCCGTAACAATTTTGTATAAACTTTTATTTTATTTTTATTTAAATATTTTATATACATAAAAAAAAATTATAATTATGGTTGACTAACTTTTCTAAAATGGATTTTCTGTAATATAATAAAATAAACATTTGTTCAGAGGATCAAAAAGATGGCGGTTGCCTTCACATTCTGAACAAAATATTATAATAAAGTTGGAGTTAATTGTTAAAAGTTCATTATTATTGCTTAAAACTAAGTTTCCTTATAATATATATAGTATTTTTAATCAAATATTGATAATATTTATAATATAATATGAACAATGTAAGTTTTAATATACCATTCTTAATTAGGAGTCATCTGAATAATTGAAAATAACTCAATTTTTAATATATATAGTACTAATATATCATCCCGTTATTTGCTTTTATGTTTCTTGTTTTATTAGTAGTTTTTCAGGGAAACTACTTGAAACATTGTGTCCCAAGTAGTTCTAGAAACTAAATATATATATATATATAGATATTATATATATAATAGTATTATATATTTAAGTTATAATATATATATATATATCATATATAATAATATATTTATAATATAATCATGTATTGAGGTTCCAGGGCCTGGGAATTCGGGCTTTTATTCTCGAGTTTTAGTGGTCGGTACCCTTCAAACTTGATACCCTTTAGCTGGTGGTGTTACCTCGTCGTAGACGAGGTTACGGATCAATGTGCAGTCCCTGACAAGTTGTTTTTGGCTGTGGTATTATATAATGCTAAGCTTTTGGTGCTCAGACCTTTTGAGACGAAGGGCTAAGCTTTTAGGGTTCGGACCCTTTGAGGCAAAGGGAAAATTTTGGGGTTTCAAACTTTTTTTTTATATACGAATAGAGCTAGCAATATTCCAAAATTATTTGATTTTGTTTTCTTTTCTGCGAAGGATAACTTTACCCGTAGCAATTATATTTTAATTCTTAATTCTTATAACTGAGAACAGGTGGGAGTTGAAATGGAGCAGGAGCCGGAGTTAGAGCCGGAGCCGGAGCTAGAGCCGGAGTCGGAGCCGGAGCCAGAGCCGGAGTCAAAACCGGAGCCAGAACCGGTGCTGGAATCTAGAGCCCTGACCGGTGCCATGCGGTGCGGTGTGGTGAGAGGGGAACCATAGCATAAGCAGAGTTCAAATGAAGGTTGTGAGTGAGCTGAAACAGAGCAGTGCGGTGCTTGAATCCACAACATGCTTTTGACTTGCATGATGTTTGTTACATCAAACCCTATGTAATGATGGATGCTGAGATCGAATACACTATTTTCAACCCTCTAACTGTGGTAGTAGTTGTAGTCACCATAGTCAGTCCTATTTTGTTTAACGGGTTTCGCGAAAGGCCAACACGAGGGTGCGTGCGCCTGCAGGCGTGAACCGGCGGGAAATTGACGCTTGCGCCCGCTGATGTAATACATGAGGGCGAATATATTTTTTTTATTATTAAAAATATCAATTAATCACTAAATCAATGTTTCATGTTCCTATGGAGTATCTGAAAGCCCACGAAAGGGGTCACAGAAGAAAGGAACAGAGTGCGTAGCGGAGGTAGGAGACAGAGTCAGAGAAGGCACTGACCAGACGACTCCGCTCGAAACCGATGACTGCGCCCGCAAGCGCAATATTGGAGCGTCCAAGAATTGTGACATCATTCCGTTTTCTACACTTTTAATAATTTTCTTTTCAAACAGGTACATTTTATATTTTTAATTTCTTTTCTAACTTATAATATTTTGAGCACATCATTATTTCAACCTGAAACATTTAAATTTTCTCATTTTCTTTTGTAAACTTAAACTATTAAAATTTATTTTGTTTAAAGTTTACTAAATATTTACTAAATTTTATTAAAAATATAGATAAATCGATAGATCAAGGGCTAATCAACCAGGCATTCCTTACCTGTCATCTGTAATCTATTGATCAAGGGATTAAAGTCATATTGGAACCTTCATTTTGTAAAAGGTTAACGTGAAAATATATTTGTTGCATGGACATTACATAAAATTATTAAAAACATTTTATGTGTATACTAAATTTTATTAAAAATATCGATAAATCAATGTCAATAGATCAAACAATAGTCAATCACACAACCCTTCCCTAGTATCTCTGATCTATTGATTAAGTGATTAAAGTTATATTTGAACCTCATTTTTGTAGTATAAACTTCAGATGATTTAAAAAATAACTTCATTGTAGAAAAGGTAAAAAGAAAAAAAAAGTTTTTCATTTTTAAGCATTTATTACATAATCCTACATAAGAAAATATTTTATTGAAATTTATATAAATAATATATCAAAATTATATATATAATACGTATATAATATTATATATAATATATATATAATATATATAATATAATTATATATATATATATATATATATATATATAATAATATTATATAATATAAACATACATATATATATATCTATATATATATTATATATATATATATATATATATATATATATATATATATATATAATATATATATATATAATATATATATATATAGATATTATATAAATATAAATATAATAGGGGGTGTGCGGTGCATTTTTTGGGTGGGTAAGCTGTATAATATAGATATATATAATATTTATTTATAAATTATATATATAATATATTAATATATATATTATATATATATATTAATATATATTATATAATTGATCTCATACGTTATATCCTATATCTCTATGTATTTATTTTTTTTTTATTTAAAATTGAAAGTACGTTTAATTATAATATTTCAAATTATTCTTTTTCTTTCATTTTCCTAGGTAGTAAGAATTTTATTAATTTTTTATTATTTTTATTTTTTTTCTTAATATTCTTTTTATAATAAATTGTATTAAATATATAGTATTTAACATTTATTATTTATAACGCTGATATTATGAACATCTGATGAAAATGCACAGTGAATGATGAAAATGTCTATCGTAAAATACTTTCACATCAGGTTTATTATATATAATATACAAACAAAATTACAACTTTCCACGAATGCGCTGCCGGGAGAAAATATGTCTTTTTAGTTAAGATTTGAAATATCTTCGTCATCATTGCATAGTCTTAAGATTACATAAAAAAATTAGATAAAATTCATGAGAAAATTCTAGAAAATAAATTAAAAAGATATATTTATCGTTAGTTGTTGTAGATTCTATTTATTTGAATAGCGGCTATACCTACATAGCGTTAATGACGGCCTGATATACATATAGGGTATTTATAAGAGGTTGACTCAGTTAAGAAAATCAATAAAATATGTATCGTTATTCGATAATTTATGGGTAATACATTACATTAAGGGTAAACCTACATAATTAACTAATAAATGAAGATACTAAAATGCCTAACCTAGACACTGAAAGTACTGAAACATACCCTATACCTGACCTAACAAAAACCTAACTAAATAACCTAGACCTAATATTACGAGTCACTCTATAATGTTATATATATATATATATATATATATATATATATATATATTATTATAAATATATATTATATATATATATATTATAATATATATATATAATATATATATATATATATATTAAGTATTATTATTTTATACTTTTATACTTAGTTCCTATACGTATATTTTGAGATTATTTTTATTACCTTATTAGATAAATTTTTTAAAAGGATTAAATATTTATATAACAGCTTCGCCTCTATATGTGGAGGCTCTTTCGGGTGGTCAATGTCTTAATGTGTGATTGGTTGTCCAACAGGTTTCTATAGAAGGATGAACTTTTCATTATGTTATTTTGTAGGCTATCAATTTTGTAGTTTCCAGAGCCCAAATTATAGTTTGGGATGTTGTGCATGCAAAAAGCCTCTGATATTTTTTTTTTATTGCTATTGTCGATATATTTTATAATGCTACTGTTGTTTCGGTTTATTTGATGGTTTTTCGTTTGGCGGTGTTGTGTGAGAGCTGAATTTTGATTGTCTGTTTGTAGGGCGTGTTTGTGTTGGTATATTCTTTTATTGTAGTCTGTTGTTTCACCTATATATTTATCGTTGCATTGTGTGCATGGAATTGTGTAAATGCAAGGTGGGTTGAGGTTGTGAGATTTTGGGGGGTTAACACTGTTTTTTAAAAATGGATAATTATTGGCGAATTTATGGTTAATGTTTTCGGTGGTATACTTTTAATGTTTGGTGTGTTTATATGGGTATTGGTAGTATGGCATTTGTATTATGGCTTGTTCTTTTAATTAGTGAATAAGAATTTTGGTTTCGCGTTTTTAGATGTTTGACTATGTTGTTGGGTATTTCATTTTTAAGTTTTTTAATGAGTTTGTTTCTTTTTTAGGTGACCTGGGAGAGATTTTAAGTGCTCGGAGGTATAGTGAGGAGAGTGTGGCAAGTTATTATGTTTTGTAATGGAGGAGTACAATGTATGTAGTTAGGTGTGGCTGTAGATTTTCTGTATTTCGTGTAGTAAGTTTGTTGGTATAGGTCCCATATAGTTAGTGTTGTCCTAAGAATGGGAGATTGAGGAGCGGTAGGTAAGGTGGGTGTCTATGTAAATTGGTATATTGTGATGGAAATTTTTTTTATGGTTAAACGAATTAGTGACGGTCTGAATTATAGAATGGCTTAAAAAAGTCATCAACGTAAGAGTACTAGGTAGTCTTTGAAAGGTGGATAGTGGCAGGATGATAGTAATGTCAATGAGTTCCATGGTATTGTGTGCTAAGCATTGGGAGACAGTGGGGATTCCATTCTCAGGCCGAAAGTTTGTTTCTTATAGAAGATTGATAATATTTTGAAAAAATTGTATTTAGGGTTATCAAAATGAGTTGTTTGAGGATGGAGAAGGGTACTGGAGGTTAATGTTGTTTTCATGTATATCTGGTAATGATTGGAAGTGTTGTGTAACCAGAAACGGAATGTATAAATAGGGAAGTAACATCGTACTTGCAAAATTATGTGTTTTGGTGTTGAGATGAGGTATTTTAATGTATGAAATGCTTCTGTGTTTTTAGGGATTTTTATATTTACCTACATAATTGTTTAAGTTGTGAGTTGAACATTGTGCGAGTTTGTAAGTATGGGAATTTGTAATAATCTGACGGAGTGGGGTGTTTGGTTAATGATATTTTTGTATGCGTAGACTTAGGGAATTTGTGTCATGTAGGCGGTGAGTTTTTTTGTGTTCTGTTGGGTAGTTTTTGGGAGTTTTTTTAAGTGAATGTTAAAGGTTTGCTGTGGATTGTTTGTGATGGTTTTTTTGTGAGTGGTTCGTGATGTTTTAATGTGACTGAGTAGATTGTTAATTTTGTATTGTATGATAATCCTTATACTGATAAATATTCCTTTATCGGCTCTGGACTACTATATTTGTGTGGTTTTTGAGACTTTTTTTGATGGCCCTGTGCGATTCTCGGGAATAGATAGGACTTGTATTTTGTAAGAATTGTAGCGAATATCAAATTTCTTTTTTAGATGTGTTTATATCATGACTGATTTGTCTGAGTTTCCAAGGTTCAAATTGTAGGGTTGTGGCAGAGGTATCCTCCTTTTAAAAAAAACTCAGATAATTCATACATAAAAACCTCCTCAACACAGAACACAATAAATTGTGCAAGTTGACGATTTTTCCTTTCTACATCTTTCTACTACAACAACACTCAATGTAAATAAGACCAGAGAATATATAATATAGAATTATATATATATATATATATATCATATATTATATATATTTATAATATATATATTATTTATTATATATTATAATAATAATATATAATATATATATGAATATTAATAATATATATAATATTGATTTACAGTGATAATTACAGTATCAATATATATATTTATTATATTATATAAATAATATTATATATAATATTATATTATATATATATATATATAATATATTAATACTATATATCAAAACAAATTAACTCCAGTATCTCGCTTCCATCCTCAACAATCATTTTACTAACCCTAGAATAACAAAAGATCAATTTTTTTCACATATTTCAATCTTTTTCTAATAAAAAGAGCAAGGGAGACCATGGGTCACTCCTTGCTCCCAGCTCAGCAAATATACATGAATCATTGAAATTATCTATATTCTGCCCACCATCCCATCCAAGACTGTACTGGTGTAAGCTACGTTGATGTCGTTTTTGAAGCATTCCTAATTCAGCATCCTGTCATAATGTCTTAACCATATAATATATCACCAAATATACAATTTAACATGTAGACAATCCCCTACCTACCGCTACTTTTTCCCTTCTTAGACAACTAATATAAGTGGGACACACAATAAACTTTTCTCCACACCACATACAGAAACCAACAGCCACACCTAATTACAAACATTAGTAATTCTTATCAAATAATCACAAAATGAACTTCTCTTTTAGCAACCAGTAACAGTTCACTAAAACAGAACATAAACTTATAAAAAAAATACACCTTTAAAAATTTGAAATAGGTAAAGGTATAGCAAGCATATTAAGAAACACGTAAACTAAAATTTTATTCCACTAGTCAATGAAGTGGAGAATACAAAATAATTTACATCCGTATAAAATCAAACATTAAAAATATATAGACCAGAAAACAGATAACCATTCTGATAAATATATCATTTAAATAAAATTAAAGTATTAAAACCCGAAATCCACAAATTAACCCACCTGCAATTTACACAAAGTATCATTCACACAATGCAGACAGATAAAGTATATAGGAGAACAACTAAAGACTTCATATGAAGATAGTCCAACACGATGCCTGCCTTAAACGACAATTCAAAATTAGCCTTACAAACACTATCAAACAAAAATTCATAAAAAATATTTACTAACAGTACATTATAAAATACGTTAAAAAAGCAACAAAAAAAATCAGTACTTTTTTTTACACATACTGAAAACTAACCATTTGGAATCAGGAAGCTACAAAATTGATAGTATATCAATAAAATATGAAAAGTTCAATCTTCTACGAGCATGTCTGGACGAACCAATTGACTCATATTAGCAATTAGCAGGATGAGAAGAAAGAAAAGAACATCACGTGATTGCTTAGATCACCTGAAGGACCGTCCGCGAAAATAGAGAGAAAGCTTGTGTATATTATTAATAGTTTATCTGTTTTTTAAAATGTTTAATAGTGTGAGTAAAATATAATCTAAAATATACGTTATGAGGCAAAACCAGGGCTAATATAAAAATAATAAATTAAAATAACAACGAGAAAATGTTTGAATATATGAACTATATATATAATATTATATATATAATAATATATAATATATATATATATATATATTATATTATTATATACTAATAATTATATATATATATATATATTATATATATCATAATATATTTTTTTTTGTCTTATATAAAACACATGAAAGTTAAAAAAATAATATATATATAATATAATATATTATATAATATACTACTATATATATATATATTATATATTTATTTGATTTATAAGAGACACTCTTAACTTACTAAATTATTTTACCCACACTATTTTAACAATCTTATCATTGCAATAAATCTATATATATTATATATATATATATATTATATAATATATATATATACTATATATCATACTATATATATATATATATATATATATATTATATATAATATATTATATATATATATATATATATATATAATTATATATATCTATATATATAAGGGACACAGTAAATATGCAATTATTTTACACAGTCATTTTAACATTCCATGAATATGAAATAACATTATATATATATATACTATTTATATATATATATATATATTTATATATAATAATATAATATATATATATGATTATATAGAAATATATTAGTATATTTATATATTATATGTATATATTATATATTATATATAATATCATATATACTCTAAATATATATATATACCTAACTTCTATATATACGTATATATTATATATCTTACTATACTATGCGATCTTATACTTGTATAACTATATATACTTACATATAAATTACTATATTACTACGTACTATATACTATAATATTATATATAATATCACTATATATATATTAATATTATATAAATATTATCTATACTATCCATGTATATGATATATACTATATATACTCTATATTATATACTTATATATATTATATATATATATACTTATATATACTATATAATTTTTTAATATACCTACTATATTTATAGCTTCACATTGTCTTTCTTTCAATTTCACCGTTGGCTGTAGGCGTAGACAAAATTCAAAAATAAACAGACAATTGTTATTAATTATTCTTCCAAGCATCGACGTTCGTGAAAGTCATGAAGTAACAAATATTTCTATAATACTGCTTTACTGACAAAGTTCAATTGTAAACTAATTGTTTAAATTTAGCCTGAATCTTCCAAGAGCGTAACTTCCTGCTTAACTATTGAAACTAATTGAAAAGATGCAAAGAAAATATAATGAAATAAATACAATTAAACAAGTTTTTCAAAAATGTTTTTGTTTATTATTTAAAATTTGTAAGTTTTTCTTCCCAAAGTTTTTAATCTGTTTTTGTTTTTTTACTTATTCCGATTCGCTCTGAATACAATTGACAAAAAACAAACTTTTCCTCTCTCCACTCACCTTTTCTTCTCTTTTCTCCTCATTCTCTTCTTCTCTCATCTTATTCTTTATTCACTTCTCTATTTATCATCTTTTTCTTCTCTTAGCTAACTTGGTCTTTCTTTGCTCGTTTATTTCTATTTTCCTCTCGTCTCTCTCTCTCGTCTTCTCTCATTCTCTCTCTCTCATCTCTCTTCTCTCTTCTCTCTCTCTCTCTCTCTTCTCTACTCGTCTCTCTTCTCTTCTCTCTTCCCTCTCTCTCGTATTAAGATGCAATTATTCAGTTATCGTTGTTTACTAGCCAATAAATGACGAAAATGCATCTTTAAATCAAAGTTAAAAGTTTCTCCTGTCTTAATTAAGTTGCCACACACGAGGAAGAGCCTTTCCATGGAATAGGCATGAAAAAAACAACTAAAAAAATCAATATAAAATATTTCTATATATTGGATAAATTAAAATAAGAGAGCTAATATTTTATAAGAAACGGGTCTCAGGCTATATATATATATATATATATATATATATATATATATATAATATATACTATATATATCAATATATATTATATATAATAATAAATATATATATATATATAAATAATTATAATATATATATATATATATATTAATATATTAATATCATATTATATATATATATTATAATAATAATTATATATATATATATATATATATATATAATATGATATATAATATATAGTATATATATATATATATATATATATATATCAGGCGCGACTCCTGCATCAGATTTACTCGGGCTTAGCTTGTGAAATCCAACATATATACAATAAAGACTTTACATACAACAAATACAACAGAGAC